>CM049593.1:1432679-1530260 GCA_026979955.1 Megalurothrips usitatus
CGGGCGCCGCCTGGCGGTTCTCCGAGCGACGTTGCCAAGCCGCCGTGAGACCAACGGCGGGAAATTCGAATCGGGCGCTTACTCTGTCAGAGTCCCCTTCACACTACCCCGACCACCCGACAGTCCAACATTTTCAGCTTCATTATTTTTCATTTTATTATTTAATTTTTTATTATATTAATTTTAATTTTTATTATATTAATTTTAATTTTTATTATATTAATTTTAATTTTAAATAAATTGGTAGGACAAGATAATGGTAGGAAAAGTGGCCTACACCCAAAAAAAACATTTCATTGTCTTTTATTAAATTTATTTTAAATGATGAATTACAGCAGTTCAGTTCAGTTATCTACTCTCTTTCATTGTATAAACAGAAAATTAAGTAAAATAGAGGAGGGCGTTCCAGGAGGAAGGCGTTCTGGGATAGACCCGTTTTATTTTTTTTTGTTTTAAAAAATTATTTTAATAATTTTTGTTTTAAAAATTGTTCTAATTTTTTTTCGTGATTTTTTTTTGTTTTAAAATTTTTTGGTGAAAATATTTATTTTGTTTTATAATTTTTTGAAAAAAGAAACTCAAGAATATTTTTTTCTTGAAGTACACCCCTGTGATTTATTATTCGGGAGTATACAGTGAGTCTGCATGAAGATGAAGCCATTGGACCTCCCCCAGCTTCACTCCAGTCCCGACTGGGACCGCGCCCAGCTCGTGAACATCAGGAAGTCTCCGCCGGAGGCTGCACAACTTCAGTCGTGTTCCGACAGACAGCGCGTCCAGCTCCTGCTCCGGTTGCTGAACGTCCGACCGTCCCCACCGGAAGCTCCGCAACTTCAGTCGGTTCCCGCCTGGGTCCTCATCCAGTCCCCGGCGGAAGCTCCACAACTTCAATCAGGTCCCGCCTCGGTCCTCGTCCAGCTCCTGAACATCAACCAGTCCCCGCCGGAAGCTCCACGACTTCAGTCAGGTCGCGACTGGGACCTCGTCAAACTCCTGAGCATCAGACAATCGCCTCCAGAACGAAGCTGCAGGCACTGCAGGCGGCAGTTGACGAAGCTTCTATCAACCTGGAGAACGCCAAGGTCTTCTTGGCCAAGGCTGAGGCGGACGCAGCTGCAGCTCGCGTTCAAGCAGCCGAGCTGGAATGCAAGGCAAGACATGCTCAGCGCGATGTCTACAGGCTGGTGGACAGGCTTAACTCCACACGTAGTGAGAAGGCGGCAGAGATTGCGGCGCTCCGCGAATCCAAGAAAACAAAGCCTCTAACTGTAGGTATTATCAGCGCAGAAATATCTTCATGTCTATTCTTGTATTTTAATTTTTATTAATGTGTTGCAGTTCAGAGGAGTTTCTGCGTCGTCTCCTAGGGGGGGAAAACGGCATCAGCAGCCTGCACTTGTCTCAGGGCGTGAGATGGCGAGTACATTTGCTGAGAAGAGAGCTCGTGCTTTTAATCATCCTCGAGTAAGTTACAACTTTTTCGCCTTTGACTTATTTTAAAAATTAGATGATCCTCCTCTAATTCTTTCGATATTTTTATGTTTCAGTCACTCTTGGAGGGAAAGAAGGCTATGGATGGTTGAGTTTAATTTTACTTTGTGTTTACGTGACATCTTTGTCACACGTCAAGTGTTTATCTGTGCACATGACAATTGTTTTATTTATTTTTAATGTCAATTCAGCTATTTTAATGTTTAAAGGCTGTTACTGATGTGCTTACGATATCACTAGTGGTTTTTTTTTCTGAGTGAGTGTGATCTATCAGTGATGCCCTGGGGTCACATTCACTTCGAAGAGAGCCACAAGTAATATTGTAAGCGTAAATGTTTCCTGTTTTTGTTTGAAAAGTGTCTCGATGGCTGAGCATCGTTTTACTTTGTGTTTACGTCACATCTTTGTCACACGTCAGGTGTTTATCTGTGCACATGATAATTGTTTTATTTATTTTCAAAGTCAATTCAGCTTTTTTAATGTTCGAAGGCTGTTCCTGATGTGCTTACGATATCACTTGTGGTTTTTTTTCTGAGTCAATGTGATGTATCAGTGATGCCCTGGGGTCACATTCACTTCAGAGAGAGCCAAAAGTGATATTGTAAGCGTAAATGTTTCCAGTTTTTGTTTGAGAAGTGTCTCGATGGCTGAGCATTGTTTTACTTTGTGTTAACGTGACATCTTTGTCACATGACAATTGTGTTTTATTCAGTTTTGAAATAAACTGATTTGGACCTGAGATTTTAATCCCCTAGAGATTCTTGCCCTAACACTTCGTCGTGCTGGGTTAGCACAAAGATCGTAGAAGTCTAATGCATTATTTTCTGAACTGCTCACTTCGAGCTAGCATGATTCGATTATTATTTCATCACTGCCACTTATTCTTGTCATTCGCTTTACTTGTGCAGGCGCAAATCGTACAAGTAAAGGGATGTTGGACTCAGAATCATTTAGCCAAGGTGTCTCGGCACAAAGATTTAAGAAGTCTGGGAGAGTTGCTTTCACACATTCTGATGTGGCAGGGGCAGACCGTCCACAATTTATCTTAAGAATATTTCGGCCTCATTCCTCGTCTGGAACGAAATGGAAGAAATCGCAAAGGCTAGCCTTGAAGAAGTTCTGATGGAGCTGAGGCAGGCTCTGCGAAGGGTCTCGCTCGGCAAGACTTGTCACTACTCCTGTCACGGGGGGGTACATAGACGTGTATGCGATCTGAGGGGACCGAGCGCTCGTCCTCGCGCACGTATGCAGGAAAAAACCTGCAGACACGGTATGACTCAAATAAGGGGTGTACGTCGGAGAGAGTATGACGTGGTGCGGTATGGGCGGCGGGTCTTGCTGTCGCCCGGACGCTTGCGTTAAACTAGTTCGTACTTTGTTCTCGCAGGGCACACCATGACGCTGGTTGGTACCTGCCGTCTGCTTTGTAAGGAGGTGAGTTCTGAAACTCACCGCTAGGTGGTAGTACGTCCTGGGCGGCGCCACGGTTGCCTGGCCAATCAGCACACTCGAATGACGGCAGCGGACAAGATTGAACACGTTAAGCGCGAAGCGTACGTAGGCGAAAACAAGATAAAGCGCGTCATGCGCGTGGTGACTTCGCAATGCTGGGTAGCGAGGACCAGACACAGGGGTAGTTGCTGCGAGCGGGCGTTAGGCTATGTGTGAAGCCTCTCCCTGCTTAGGCGCTCGGTCGCTTTGGCGCTAGTGTCCCGCGCGAATTTTGAACTGTGTGGGCACACAGCGTGCACAAATGTGACGAGATGTGACGAATTTTACGCTCTGACTCGGAACTGGACATGCTCTTACATAAATTAGACCTCTATCCTTAAAATGTATTGTCTTTCCCTCGGGTGTACGGAGCAAAATGTGTTTAGCAACGTTTTAAAGCATCGAATCAATTGCATTTCGGTCCCGAGAGTGGAGGTGGGAAATTATCTGTGTATTGCAAACGTATCATTCGTAGTTTGCTTTTGACATGACAGAACTTATGCATGCATAAATAATAAATAAATCAATGCAGTGTGCACTTCTGGAGGTTATGCCGAAGTACTTCTTTTCTGCTCCTTAAACTCTCGCACTCAATATCACATCTCAGCTGTCTTTCTCAAGACAAAATAATAATGTGCCACGTAGTCTCGTAGAAACATTTACGCCTCTTCAAGACATTTTTTACATTTAAAAATGATTATCTTGTAATAGATATTTTGAACGAATGAAGAACACAGAGAGGACGATGCGTAAGGCACTTGCGCACTTGACAACGGTATGAGTGATGGCGTGTGGGAGGAGGACTTCGCTTATTTTTTGCGGTGGCTTTAGTTCCGAGTACCACCGTTAGAGCGCAGCACCTCCGGGGCGGCACTTTGAGGCCTCTTGCAGGGTCTTTTCTACCGGGAAAGCCGTCTACAAGAGGCCTCAAAGTTGTCAGAGGTTCAGTGGTTGTTGGTTGTTGAGGAGAACCAGTGGTGCTCGGCAGCAGGCAGACGGCGTAGCGCGAGGTGTAGGTGTGGGCGGCTATGCACTACATGGTGGGCACGCGGACGTGCCGAGACCAGCCGTGACGGCATGCGTTTGTTTCTCTTGCATCCCTTAATTTTGTGCTACATGAAACTGGATTGGGCCTATGGCTCTTGTCACCTTTTGTTTCCATCTATGTGTTTTGCTGCAGACTAATGCAAAATGCATGTCGCCTAATTTCTTATATCTGTAGACAGGTGCAGAGCCAGGTGTTGTTTCGAAGTGAAAACTCTGATAAAATGAAACGAATAACTTTTATCATGCAATCCGGACACCGATTCCAGTTAGAGTTGTGTCTGTGAGTATGGATTTGTCATGCAAATGTAGTCATAGTAAACAATAAATTTTGTGAACTGCACTATTTGTACCATTTTAATTGTCAATTTAATCTAAAATTGGTCAGCCAGACACACAGTCTGTTAGTAGTAAAATAACAGTAATTTTTTACACAACAGTACAGAAACTTAATTACTAAACATGCCTGGCATTAAATTTTACTTCAGCTGCTTTAAAATCTTTAGCTTAAACGTTTACGATTGTTCCTTTCTTCTGAAAATAAGGAGTTACAATACACAAAATATCATCTAAGAATATTTCACAGGTTACATCCACAAATTTATAAGACAAACGTTGGCCCGTTGTTTCTAGTAATTGGATGGTGAAATTCTCATTGACAACATCACTAAACAATACATTGCCAAATTTGATGGGAGATTGATCAGAGAAAAAAATAAAACCTTTAACATCATGGAAATCAAGATCACACTCTCTTGTTGAAATTTTTCTTAGCTGGAAGGACTGGTCACTGGATAGCAATTTCATGCGAACATAAGGGGATTCCTTTACGAGGATGATGGCATGGTGAGACTGAATGCCATCAATTTCCAGCGCTGTTGCAAATCGCACCTAGTAACAAACACAAATGTTGCGTAACACATACTCAGGACAAAAATTAAATCCAAAAATTGACTTAGATTAGTGTATAATTATACCATTAGTGTCTGTTCATGTTCCTTAACATCAGCTGATAGTACATAAACAGTTGTGATTCCTTTCACATTGTGTTGTAGCCACCTAGCCATAGCATAGGCAGTTATTATGTTGTCCTCAGGTCTAATGGCCTGAAGACTATGTAAATATACTAGATGTTTGACTCTGCCTGTGGCACCATCACAAGCAGATTTACCATGAGCTGTAGCATGGTAATGCCATTCAGCTGGCATGCCGAAATCATGCTCATGGAACCACACATTGGCCACGGCTTTTCGGTTCTTGTACTGTCCAGCACACCCATCAGTTACATAATATATCTTTGACACCTAAAAGTTAAGGAAGATTTTTTAATTAGAAATTACTAATTATGTGTGATATAACAACAAGATGATTGATTTCCCACTACCTACATTTAAGTTTAAATTTGTTTGAAGATGGTGAATCAAATTTCATTGGAAAGCATGCACAGCTGTTGTGCTGTGTTCTAAATGATCTGATATTACGACATATGTCAGACACTTCTTGTCACCAGATTCCAAATAATACACAACAAAGGGGTGGACTGTTATTTGGGTGCCATTGAAATAATTACTTTGAGCACCCCTCTGGATCACAACAGTGTAATTCTCACCAAAGTCCATGGTTGCAATAACTTCTCCTTCCTTTAAATTGTCTTGAAGCTCATGAAAAAATTTGTTCTGTTCCTTATAAATGAAATCATGAGGTATGAGAGTTTCTACCTGCAAATAAGATAGAAGTGTTAGTATTAGATATGTTACGACCAAACTACAAAAATAAAATTATGTCTCACATCACAAATCGAAAATGAAACATACCTGAGATATGAATTAGGTGATAAAGTCCTCTGTTGTGTCAGTCAGCGTCACCATATTCCCACGGTTAGTGCTTTCCCACTGCGAGTAAGTCACACACTCAACCATCTCTAAATCAAAATGTAGTTCAAGCGCTTCTCGAAGTTTATCTTGAGGGCATTTCTGGCAATCACGGAGAAAGCACTCTCTTGTGGGAATAGGGCATAGCAACAATGCTCGACAGTCTCTAACTGCATTTAAATTTTCTGATTTCAGATGAGCTTGTTCGCACATCAAGTTCGGATTTTCATGATAAGTACAAACGCATATAACATGAGTACCGGATTGACCAGCTAGCACACATTCTTTGGGTCTTAATTCACAGAACTTGCCCTTAGATACAGGGTTATTAGGGTTGGCATCTAAATATCTAGTGTAAAGGCTGCCATGAGTGCCAAGAACCAACCGTTTTCTTTTCTGAACCTTTTCACCATTCTCCCTCACTGCAACGGTATCCTTCTTCCCTGGTAGAGGACGGGTAACATCATCCCTGAGGTAAAATTATTTAACCTTTGAAATAGATGCCTCGGAAAGCTTTCGTCCCAGTCTGGCTCCAGGTTCATGGAGTATTCCGCACTTTTCCACTAAAGACTTGCTCTTTCTGGCCATATAGCTAGTAACACCAAACATCTCTTTAATTTTGGCACAGCTCATGCTTTGTGGAAGGACACTTAGGGCCAGAATCTTTTTACCTTGTCCTGTGCTGTTTTCAATGTATGTTTTCAGCTGTTGCATCATTTCCAGGAAAAACATGGAATTGGAGTCCTCTTTGAATTCAATTTTGGAACACTTCATCAATGCAGACTTAATTTTTGATAGCGCAACCTGTCCATAATTTTCATATTTCTTAATCTTCTTTGTTGATATAGGAGATAATCCCTGGTTTTTCAGCCACACATTCAGTCCCTCCAAATCCACTTCACTGGTGTCAAATGATAACTGCTCCTGCAACGGTATATTGACATCTTCTCCCTTTTTCATAACTGGTGGGGTAGACACTGTAGCAATGGTCTGCTGTGAAGAATGAACACTTTGAGAGGACTGAATCGATATCACAGCAGGTGCATCTTCTTCTGGAGCTTCAGTACTTGCTGCGGCATGTTTTTTAGAAAGTCGTTTAAATAAATCAACTTTACATGAAACGCACAACTTGTTTCCAGGAACTGAAGAGAATCCAATTTTCTTAACTTTATCCCTTAGTTCAAGATCTATTTCAAATAGACTTTTTGACTTCCTCTTGGTCTTCACACTCAGATGCTTGAAGAATGGATCACAGCAAAGCTTTTGTGTAAAAGGATAGTCATAGAGGAACTGCTTCAAGTGGCCTTTACATATGTACTTGATCGTTCTTTTGCAAGACGATCTAAGGCGCAAAATTCTGTGGTCTGCAGAAGGTAGCGTTTTGCCATTCAACAGACCAGAAGTGCACCTGGCACCTTCCTCTACCAAGAAACACTTCTTCATTTCACTAAAAAAAACACACACAAACACAATAAACACATTCAATGACGGAAACAAATACCAATTATTATGACAATATACTCTCTTATTACCATCAATCACGTAGACGAGATCAGAAACCAAGAATGCAATGCATTGTACAAAGTTTCAGGCAGACGACGTGCGATGAATGTTTGTTTCACCGCACCCGGCCGGAACCGCCACTTCTCACAATGAGAAATCTCCAATAGCACCGTGTGTAAAGATGAGAAATCGCTCCCGGACCACGCGCCAGAATTCAAACTATCGCCGGGAGGTGACAATTGGATGTTGACATCAGTTCCGGCTGGCTCTGGCATGATTTGAAACACGTACGTGCCACGGGAGGGCGCGGGGCGTCGAAAGATACGAAAAAAGGCGTTGCGGAGCTTCACAAAAACCGCTCGTTCTCGGGAACCGAACAAAATACTTTTTGTGGTCGATATTTTCTGTTAGGTAATGGACTAAAGTAATTTTTGATCCACTCGGAACGTTTTTTTGATGAAAAGTTTGCTGAAAAAAATAAATTTGAAACTTAAACTTAAATTTTGAGGTTATGTCAACTTTTTGGTAAAATTTCGAAAAATTATTTGTAGGACCGCTTTTTTATACTCTTTCCATTGGTGAGCTCGGTTTTTCTCTCAGACGCGTATGAGAGGAGATAATCGAGTTTTTCTGACCCCACATCATGAATGGTCAATCTATATCTGTTCGCGTCCGTGCGGTATTATCCGATATGAGCTAAAAGATGGAAAAATAACGGGCTACTGGCGCCTGCTCACACTTTATTGTCAGTGGTTGCCCGAAGACCTTTTGTACAGCGCCATAAGGAACCATTTACACAAGCTTGAGCACGGTGGCCGCAAGTGAAATTGCGACTTCAGGAGCACACAATAGGCAGCCAGCCCAAAAATTAATACTTTCAGGAGCTCGGGCGACCACCAAAAGTGCTCCTACCGGTCACAATTTTTCGGGGGACGTTTTTGTACCGGAGACCACCGAAAACCCCTTCAGCACACTCACTTCCAAAGAAGATGATTTCAGCACCAGCCTACCCCTACTCTCTTACAGATGAAGGGTTGGTCGGGGAGATTTCAGGATTTGCGCACTTCAGCAACTCAGTATGGTACAGGGGCATTGAGCGTGTATGGTGGGCAAAATCCAATCTCTGTTTAGGCTCTAGAGATCAAATTTCTCCCACGATGCTGAGGTTTCGTATCAAGGGACGAATGTGTGCTTCGGCATTAATTTAGTGTGCACACCTGGAATCGAGCGAGAGTTATCATGTCTTTACAGCCAAGCTTTGTGCCGCAGACAACATTATGGCTATTTCCGCTGATAACTAAGCCTCCGCGGCGCTGTCCGGCTCGGGCGCGGTCGTCCCTCGGCTTACCGCCGTCTACGCTGCGCGCTGCGTCACAGGCTCAGCCTCCCCACGTGATCCCTGCATACCGTGTTCCGGGTGTGAGGCGCCCGCTGCACACCGCTGCACTCCGCTGCACACCGCTGCACTCCGCCGCACACCGCTGCACACCGCTGCACACCGCTGAACACCGTCGCACACCGCTGCACTCCGCTACACACACTGTAAAAAATACGCACGGAGCTGCGCGGAGCAGTGTCTCCGTACCTGATATCTCCGTACTGCTAATTCTCCCCGTACCACGCGTTCCGTTTCTTGGGCCGATCAAGTTCCGTACCGGATCCAATATTATACTGTGGGGTAAACTACGGAATCCTCCGTTCTAGGCGTCCGAAGACCCGCGGAAACCAACGGAAGTTTTTCTCCGTACCCAAGATGTCGAGAACACGCTTTAAAACCAGACCTCCGTTATAAAAGTTTGCGGTACTTTCCGTACTTATTTTTTACAGTATCACTGCACATCGCAGCACACCGCCGCACCATGCTGGCCGCGCTGGCGGCCGTCACCCCCGCCGTGGGCCTGCGGGAAGTGCTGCTGGCCGCCACCGCCCTCCTCATCGTCAGCTTCTACTTCAAGTACGCATCTTTAGAGGCGGGCGCGGGGAACAATTTGGAAAATCGAGGAATACGTTTCCCCACCGTTCGTTGGCCCAATGGTAGTTACAGATTTGATTGAAAATTAGAGCAGTGATGGTAGACGAAATGTATCATATCGGGGAACCCGGGGGGGGGGGGGGGGGGGGGGGGGGCTGGAGTACATCACGATTGCTTTCATTTGCGTGTGCAGGACAACTGACTTCTGGTCGCGGCGAGGCATCCTTCAAGTGAAGGGGTTGCCTATCGTGGGCAGCTCGCTCAGATTCTACCTGCAAACCGAGTACCGGGGCCACATCTTGCAGCGGTTCTACACTCAGGCCCGCGAGAAGGTAACGTCGATGGGACGTTAGATGTGACGGTGCGGTATTCCAGAGGTCTCCTAATAATCGAGATGTCAAGCAGAACATTACACCCTGAAATCTGAACTCTATGTTCAACTCGTTAGCGCCTAGGAAATCACGAAAGAGTCGAGTTTACGTCACGTAAATTTCGAGGCAATCAATGTGGTTAGAGTGCTCTGGTGGCACAGTATTAACCAATGGCCATTTCCGATTCAAGGTCATAGTAAAGTTTCCACTTTCGGACTCCTAGCGAGTGACAAAAACGAAAGGTGATATAAAACAAGACCGTCCGGGTGAACGCAGGGCGTTCATGGGGAGGCTCGTTCGATGTGTGCACGTACCTTACATGAACTTCTATCGGAATTTTTGGGAGTTTTCTAATAGTATCTGACATAGAGGCAAAAAGAACCTGTTTGGCGCCATAGGGAGCATAGGTCAGGGACTCCATATTTTACGCTTCCCTCCCCCCGCCCCTAGCATAGGCAAAGGATTGACGAAACACAGTTTCACCAGATCCTGAAATTTTGCACTTCGTGCATTTCCCTTCTTAGACGTGGAGTCCAATTGTCAAATTACTCACTCGCGAGAACGCGACAGAACGTATTGTTGGCCGCTACCGGCGGCTCGACCCAACACGGTAATACTCGACACCTACGGTCTATAAAAGGTGCAATAACCCCGATATCTTGTGAAATCTTTATTAAAATTTAAGCAAATTTCGAATCCACATCACACACCGTTGATACCCCCCTTAATACCATATCCGTGCCTTGAACACAGGGGCGCCGGAAGTGGGGTTCAGGGGGGGCCGCAGCCGCAGAAAGGGGGTCTTAACATTCAAGGCTAGCGCATTACTCGTCATCGTAGTACGACGAAGCAAAGAACGAGTAAAAATTGTTGACATTTATGAGGTTGAGCTGTCCCAGGTTTCTACTCGTTCTTTGCTTCGTCGCACTACGATGACGTAGAAGCAAACAAGAACGAGTAATGCGTTAGCCTTGAATGCTAAGACCCCCTTTCAACTCGAAAACCGCGTTACGTAAGAAAATCGTTTACGCGGCGTTTTGATCGCATGTCGATGTAGTTTTGAAAATGACATAAATTACCGCTTTAAATAGTTGAAGTTTATCGCTTTCATGGAATTTAGAGACCGCAGATTGCAGAGCGGTTGACTTGTGACGAGCCGCTGGGCCCAGTCAACAATGCACACAGCGTACTCCGCTGCTGGGCGTCAGCGTTAGCGGCTAAGTCCTGGGCAAATACTGAGAGAATTGATAAAATTAAACATTGCTTAAATTTTTCGATACTTCTTACCCGTTCTTTGCTACTACTACATATGCCGTAGCAAAATAGAACGAGTATTGCGCTCGCGCTGTCTGTTAAACCACACTTTCATCTCCAAAACTACATAACATAGGAATGTTCTGAGTATACAGTTTTGATCGGACTCTGATGTAGTTCAATCCTCACGAACTGATTTTTTTTTTAAAACGAAAAACTAATTACTCTTCTCCTGGGAACGAAGACACCGTGTCTGGGGAATAGGCGCTGCAGCCGGTCAACAATCGCTCGTCCACCGTAGTGCCGCTCGGAGTAATTGGACCGCCAGTGGATGGCAGCGGCTAAGTTTTACTAAATGTATGAAATCATATGAAAATGAAGACTGCCGTGGTGAACGCCGCCATTGCATTCTAGGATGGACTCGTCCTTTGACCTCTATTAAATCCAAGTTCCACATTTCCAAAAATAAAATAAAAATATTTAATGACATCGTTATGTCAAGCACTACAAACATAAAGGTAATGGCAACATATATTTTCGATATTTTCCTAACATATCATTGGGACGTAGCCGCTGTCGCGGACCGCGCATCCCCTACACTGTAAAAAATTGTGTCGTTATAAAACGAAGATTGTTTGAATCATTGGGAACTGAAGACCTTCGTTTTAAAACGAATATTTTTACGAACATTTCTTCGTTTTTTAACGAAAACGGGAGGAATTTGCAGGTCACATCCATAGTACAAGGGGCAATTCGCCATTATATTAGAGGATAGCGTTACGATATGTTTTCTTCAGTCAATTTTGCTTATCACATATGCTTGATAACTAGGTATCGTACTTATAAAATTTTGTTATTTTACGAAGTTTCCTTGATTAATTTTGTTTCTTCAAAAAGTCGTTTAAAAACGACAATCCCTTAAAGTGTATTGTCGAACAAATTACTCCGAGCGGCACCACGGCAGAGTCGATTGTTGACCGCGACCGGTGCCTCTTCCCCGCCTGCTCTAGCGGCCATCTTCAGAAAAAGAGTAATTTTATTTTTCGTGTTTTCCCAAAAATTCGCGCTTTCTTCATCACAGACCGATAAAAACACGATGGGTGGTCGAGTCCTCTTGGCCGTGTACGGAGTACTACACAATGCAAATATTATCGATACCTTCTAACGAGAGCCATGCGTTCTTGAGGGGTTTCGTCTTGCGACGTTTCCCTCGTTTGTGTGAGCGTTTCTTCTCCGCATGCGGAGACTGAGTGGATCTCGTTAAGGCGGTATCGTTGTGATATGAAAGCATAATGATGCTATAGACTGAGCCGTGCACCGCGCCCGTGTACGGATTACTATGACAGTTGACGTGTCCTTGTAAAAACAGCATCATCAGAACATGTCTATGTTATTTAATTTTCGAGATGAAAGACGAAACAGACAAGGCGAGCGCTAAACTCGTTCTTTTTACTTCTATGTGAGATCCTGTTAGAAAACTCCAAAAAATTCCGATAGAATTTCATGTAAGGTACGTGTACACAAAGAACGAGCCTTTCCATGAACGCCCTGCGTTCACCCGGACAGTCTTATTTGGGTACCTTTAAATGCAAGCAAAATAGAATAAAACCATGCAAGTCGTTTACTTCGACAGATGCAATTGAAACGCCTAAACCCTCACTGACATAGGCATATAATCCATACAAAACTTAGTTCATTGTTTACAGTAACATAGTCAGGGGTAAATATTAGGGGACCAAAATTTCCGTCTCCTTGCCGCACGGCCGCCGCCGACCCGGCTTGTTCTTAGCGTCAGCACTGCCACTGCACCTTCCTTCGTTCTGCCACTGCACCGTCGGGTCGGGTCCGGGCGTCTAAAGCGCACCCCCACCCCCCCAGCGCGACCCGCGACCGCGACGCATTCCTGGGCGGCGGTGGGAACAATATCTAAATCCTACCTTCTGTTTGCACCTTCAGACTTCGTATGACTTTGTTTATTACACATGTGAGAGTGCACTCTTGTGCACAAGCCAACAGAATTATCGTGATTCACTGTTAAAAAAAAAGTCTGGGAAATCACGAAGGATCAGTTGGTAATTTCATTTCCGACAGCCCTTCGTGAATTTCCAGAGAACCTTCAGGAATTCGCAGGATAAAATCACTTGTCACAGGGACTATGCGTTACTATGAGGTATGATATTGTGGCTAATGAGGAAGACCATGTGTCCTCTATTGAATGCGCTTTAGAATTATGCTCTCAGCATAGCGAATCTCAAGATGTCGTACGTTGGGAAAAAAGGAAGGATCAGTTGGTAAAAAAGTTTCCGGAGGACTTCAGGAATTCCCAATATATTTTTAACAGTGTTCTGATTCTCGCAAATTGTAGGTTTGCCGCTAAATGTAGGCAACCCGCCAAGCACCCCCCCCCCTTTATTGGCTCTGATTACGCACTCGGTACTAGTAACACTATAGGCGTGTCCCACGATTATGAGACATGCGCAGCATTAAGTACGTTGAAATGCAAGTTCAAGTAGGGCCCAGAGTTGTGTCGGTGGCAGAGGGGGAAAGGGGGGGGGGGGGCGTAAAGATGTTATGGTAGGACACTTAGCGAACTACAGCGTTTTGGTAGGACATTTTCCTGGCCAGTGCGTGGGGGGGGGGGCTTTTTCCCGACAAACGCGATAAGGCAGGATATTATTCCGACAGGATAGTCGTGGCGGGTCTTTTTAAGAACAGGACGTTATGGAACGACGGATTTCGGATCAGAGCGTTATGGTTTATGGTACGAGACCTACGAAGGCAAGGGGGCAGGCCGTACGCAACGAAGTTTGTGCGTCACGCCGCACCAGGGGTCGCTCCTCCCAGTACACCAGCGTGGGGACAGTCGTGAAAGCCGGCAATAAAACAGCCCGTCGGGCCGACTGTCACCTCCGCGGTCCTACGGTAGCCGACTGAACCAACCCCAGAGCGGGGGCGGGGAAACGTCGTACCGTAACCCCCCGGTCGGGGAAATGTACCATAACATCACCATTTTGAGTGACAAAATCGACGCTGTCGTGATGATGTTCCGAAGAATCACGCAGATTATGCGGTTAGACTTAAGTGTCGATTTCGAATTTAGGGTGTAGCAAAACTGTGTTATTTAATACCGAACAACTAAAGGTTTCTGGGCGTCCTTCAGGGTGAACCTTGCGTGGGCATCTACGTGGGCACCTCGCCCGTCTTGGTGGCCGTGGATCAGGACCTGATCCGCGCCGTCATGGTCAAGGACTTCCCACACTTCATGGGTCGGGGAGTGCCCTTCGACCGAAAGAACGAGCCCCTCACCGCCAACCTCTTCAACATCGAGGTGACTGCGCGCAAAGCAAATGCAAAACATTTGTATTTTAAGTGTTGCGGTCGGTCGAGAACGAGGTGACAACTCCGGTAACTGAGTGGTCCACACTCGTGGATCCAGATCACTGCGTTCGTGGAGCTACCAGATAAAAGGGTGCTACACAGCAAATCGTCATGTACAAATTTAAGCATACCGGACCTTACGCACATATTTGCGCGGTAAGGAACAATTTCGCGCAGCGCTATGCATACAAATCTGCATATGAATCTGAATGCTTAAATTTGTGCGGAACTATGCACAAAATTCTACATAACGATTTACTGCGTGTTTACCATGCCCGGCCGCAGGGCAACGAGTGGCGCTCCCTGCGACACAAGCTGACGCCCACCTTCACCTCGGGCCGGATGCGGGCCATGTTCCCGCTGGTGAGCGCGTGCGCCGAGGAGATGGCCGCCGTGCTGCGGGCCGAGGCCGCCTCCGGAGAGCCAGTCTCCATGCTGGACCTGATCGCGCGCTACACCACCGACGTCATCGGGACCTGCGCCTTCGGAATCCAGGTCAGCGGAAACTAACACAACTTTAGACAAAGGAGATTATTTACACGAAAAAACACTGAAAACCGAAGGGCGAAACACGTTGCCGGGTGGCCGTAAGCCACGGAAATACATCAGCACCACTGTCGACTCCTTTGAACGCAGGCCAACGCTCTGAAGGACCCCAGAAGCGAGTTCCGCGTCCTGGGCAAGGCGGCCGTCAACTTCTCACACCTGCACACCTTCTTCATCAACGTGATGCCGCACGCCGTGCCGGTGGCCAAGAAGTACTTCAACGTGGGGCTCATGGACAAGGCTGTGTCCAAGTTCTTTACAAGGTGGGACCGTCCAAATATTACGTAACGAACGACATTGGCGAGGGGAGGGGGGTGGCAATACCGAAGCGGTTCCTTAGACCCCCCCCCCCCCCCCCATTATTGGGAATGAGGGGTTTTAATAGAAATGCCAGCATTTGCAGGTAAGGTCATAACGGGGAAAAACTGAAAACCTACGAATCAGGAGAAAACTTTTTGGCGGGCGTTATCGAGGTTTTTGAAGTGACGTTGTATGCTGCTCTTTGCAAAATAAGTTTTGCCTTGCCGCACGCGAACTGCTAGTCACCAGTCACCGAATCAACGCTACTAAGAACATAAAAGGCTAGCATTTGTTTTCTTTTTTGTCCGCACGTGTTGGATTTTGCTCAGCGGAGGGCCGGTGGGAGCAAGAATCGTACACTAGTGCACCTACGTAATTTTCTTGAAAGCTGGATGAAAATTTCGAGTCGATTTTGGTTACCGTTTCCCATGATATCCAGGCTATGGGAGGAAGGGGATACATGAGCCACTTTTTTGTTTCCCCCTTCCCGGCTAGATGACGTGTCGAATGAATTTTTTTTGTCGTCAGTTTGAAGGCCTACCCTTTGGTTTCACTTGGGAGACTCATAAAATTCGGTGACATACAATTACGTGAATTTTTCACACTTTAGTGAAAATTGAATTTGGCTCATCTTACCCTGTGACGGGTACCATGAACCGGCCTTGGAGTACCATAAGCCACACCCTTGAGTGTTTTCTATTCTCGTTAAATATATTTTTAACGTTAAATTATTACGTAAAACCATTTCATTTGCATGCACAAATATTGTGTTGTTAAAAGGGGGTTGGAATCATAAAAAATAAATGTGTGAGGTATGAGGAAGTATAACTTATTCATAAAAAGGGACAACATTTATGTTTAAAACATGATGATAAAATATGGATTTTAAATTTTGAGAATGGGAATCTGAACGAAAGTAATTAAAGCTTACATCTTAGATAGTTTGATTTATTACATCGCTAACCATGTCAGGTTTAAATAGATTGACAACAGACTTTGGGAAAAAGGTAAAAAACTTCTCATTGTTACAAAGATCACAATTAAGTCTTAGGAAATTGAAGAATCGCAGTGGAATAGGTACTCAACATAAATTAATACTCAGTTTAGGACAATTAAAGTCAAGGAAAGTTTGTTGCCTTCTGCTGCCAGATGTCGTTGGAAGGGGTAAAATAATTTTAATGTCCATTATGTTGACTGATTTGAGGTCGGGGTAATTTGGCATTACAAATTTACACTTACATTTATTGCTTGACCCCAAGAATGAAATTTGAAGTTCATCTGAAGCATCCTTAATGCTTTATTGCCTCACATTGAAGCAATAAGCCAGATAAACCAATTAGTGTAAGTAAAAGACCAAAATTTTACATGTTATGGTGCGACGTTTGTAAATAATGTTGCAGGCACTGTTCTTAAGCGGCAATGTTAACTTTGGGCGACCCATACTATCCATTGATTAGACGGAAATACCACCACTTGCGAATTATCGGCAAGAAGTAAAAGATATAAGGTGGTTCATGGTACCCCATAAAATCCGGCTCATTGATCCCCATCCCCTATCCATATTACTGCTCCCCATCCCCTATCCATTCTGATGCGTCCCGAGGCCAGCCAATAGTTGTGGTGGAGACCACCGACCATAGCAGAACGCAAAACCACTGAAAAAAAAGGTTGCCAAAAGGATCTCGGTGTCGCTTTGAAAAAATATAAGTGCAATCTAGAACAGCCAGTTTTTCTAGATGCAGCAGTCTTGCCGGCTAACAGCCCCGCCATTTCTTTGTGTGACGTAAAGGGGACCTGCACCCAAGCCTGCGCCTTCCTGAAAAGCAGTCGGGGTATGGGTGCCCACCGACCGAATAAAAATATTGGAGCAGGCGGTGGTGCGAATATGAATAGTGCGGGTCATGGTACCCGGTGGCTCTTGGATTCCGTCCCTCCCTTACCAGAAGCTAATATTGGCATTCACTGCGATGTCACACAGGAAAACTTCTGTATACTGTTCCGTTCTTCCCCGCCCAACCTAAATGCGTAATTTTGCCCTCTTTCGTTAACATTCAAATTTTCCATCCTAGCGCATCAATTTTGAATCGATTTGGCAGGTTTTCCAGAGGCATTGTAAGAATGTTTGATTTAATTCATTGCACAACATCAAACGAATAGGATTTCGACAAAACTAGCAGCAAAGAAAGTTGACCAGGTGTTCGGTCCTTCCCCGTAATGACCCTGCGGGTGTCACGCCTACCACTCGGGCAGTGTAGCCTGTCACTAAAATCCGTCCGTCAAATGCTGTGCGTGATGTAAGAGGTAATTTTATCACCATCCAGATCCTGTGGCAGCTAAGATAATGGATATGCAGAATTATGATTTTTTTCCCCACTTGGTCGGTGTGATTTTATTGGCTACACTGACACTAATGCACTTAAATCACCGCAAAAAAAATAGTTTTTCAGACACAAGCAGGTCATTTTTACATATATAATTGACAAAACACGTTGATACGTTACGGTAGAGGTTTCAGCGGCCCGGTCTAGTTTACGGGTTACATAATCCTTAGTGGCCTAAAATGGTTTCATCTCACATGTGGACGTTAGGGGCGGTCATAGGAAGGTCGGTGTTATAACTTCAAGCTCGACATATCAGAAAAGTTGGCCCGCCCTACAAAACGACCAATAACATTTATTTCGGAATTTTCGGACCACTTCTAGCGGTGCCTACAGATCCATATGTAATGAGCTTACGCAACCCGCAAAGCGCCAAATTTTTTGCCTATTCTGTCCATATATTGCGGGAAGAAGTTCCCTTTACGGGTCAGTTGGGGTTGGGTCTTGTTGGCGAGGTGTCTGGCAAGTCACCGAGGCTGGCAGGTCACGTAGGGACACTGTGCTGTTCACGGGGGCTATCTCGCCTTACTGGTAAAACACAGTAACTCCGTCCGTACCGCAAAAATCGTAATTATTCCGTCAGTTCTCTAATTTTGGTCGTATCTCGTTTCCGTATGGCTTGGTTTCATCGCAATGTAAACCTGTATAACTGCCGCCTTTCAGATGGTGGGTGTCGCTATTAGTGTCAAAGTTCAGTTTTAACTGAATTTTACATTTGTCCACACTTTGTCAAAACACCTAAACATGAACTTGAAGTAGACATGCCTTGGCATTCACAGGGTGTTCCAAGAGAACTTCGAGTTCCGTCAACGCAGCAACGCTTTGCGTCACGACTTTGTGGACCTCCTGCTGCAAATCAAAACCAAAGGAAAGCTTGACGGCGGCGATGAGAAGGACAGCGCGGGTGAGATGGGACAATCTCGCCTACACCCAACGTGCACCCCAACCCTAATTTTGGGTGCATGTTATGTCCGTGCAGTGACATGTGTAGCTTTTCATTTCTCGTCTCCGACTAAGTGGATGCCAACATGTGGTTGCTAACCACACCCAGAAAAGTCCGTTCTTATCCCATAACCGGCACAGGCATTGATCGTTGATCTTGACCTGTGTTCTTGTAACAAGACCAGGCGGTCCCATGCCCTATGAACCCGACGCAGCTGCAGTGTGGGGATACCGCAGCAGAGAGTATCTGCACCGCGGGCGTCAGCCACGAGCCGACAAAAAAAAATGCGAGGCTTAGCTCTCGCTGCTGATGTGTCACGACCGCTTGGCAAGGTCGTGCAGCACAAGTCAGAAGGCGAGGAGCCTCTCCCGGCCGCTCAGAGTAGTGCCGTGGTGGGCCGATCCCACCAACCCCGCTCAAGTCCCTTGGGTCCTGGGACAATGACAACTTTTGGAGACAAGAACCGATTTTTCTGGGTGCATATGTCAGCTCTTTGTAGTCTGCATCTGGCCAGGCTGTAGCAAGCGCCTACGAGGCGATGTATCGTCTGACAACCACACAATCTACCGAGAACGAACAGGCGGAACACGTCGACCATAAATGTTGGAAGGAAGTTTTTTCGACCAACTTTTGTGAAGAACGGCGTACTGAACTGAACGAGACTTAGGCATTTTCTCGCCAGCATTTGGGCGATATCCTCCTCTTACCAGATATTGGTCGAGGTTCCTCACTCACCACCAAAATGTGTGTTTCGTGTCGCCCTTTTACCCAGAAAATGCCGTTCCTGTTGCAATACCATATAATGCCAGCATGCCGTTTGCGAGGTCGGCGAGATACGCTCTAGTGGCGGCGCGGCTCCCACTTGCCTTGCACAGAAGGCGCGCCGGCAGCGGCAGCAGTGGGCTATGGCGATCCATCCGGCAGGCCAGTGCACCATGGTGGGGCCCGGTGCCGAGTTCGAGTCCCGGCCGCGAAGATACGAGTTTGATCGAGGTTCTTTGAACGGCGCCAAATTTACAAGGTAGGCGTACGCCACACCGCGTCGTGGCGTAACAGGCTTCGCTCATCGCGAATCACTGTTCCGCCACTCCACGCCTGGCGCACGCCTACCTTGGCCTGCCGGCGGCTGTCACCTGACCACTTCGACCCTGCGGGGCCAATCAGTCAGCAGGACGCCCTGCGGGCGTCACTCGCTCCGCACGGTCGGAACCACACTCATTTTCTGGCTTCCAAACGTATCTTACATCATCCTTTCGTTATCAATGCCGCTCAACCAGCCCTAACCTACCCTTACCTGCCTGAACCTTACCTACCCAGGCCCCCACTAACCTAACCTAACCGAGGGTGATCCACTCGAGTCACTGATCCGCCCCTCCACGACAGGCGCATGGCGCGTACTGACCTCACCTAACTGGCGGATATTACATTTTAGACCACTTGTGAAAATTATCTAAGAAACCGCTTGAGGTGCGGTGCTCCTGAGGGTAGGTTGTTTCTGGTATGATGCAAGAAAGATGTGGTCCAAATTTGAGCTTTCTACGTCTAACCGTTCTCGAGAAATCGCGCGGACAGACAGACATGCAGACAAACAGACAGACAAAACATTTTTGACCCAGTCGGTCCAGGGCTTCGCTTTCGCTCAGCCAATTATATTGCCTTTTTGTCATCAACGCCCGTTAACCTTGCCCAAACTACCCTTACCTAACTGAGCCGAACCTACCCAGGTCTCTAACCTAACCGAACGTAACCCACTTGAGTCACTGATCCGCTGCCCGACGACTCTTGAGGACGGGGTCCCTAGTCTCGAGACCACTGGATGTACTCGTTTACAACCCCCCTTCCCCCCCTATGCCCTCTGCAGAAACGCAAAGCTCATCCCTCTAAAACGCATCGCTGACTTGGTTCTTGGTTACAATGTTCATGCAATGTGGCTCTCGAAGACGGGGCGCATGGCCTCGAGAGCGGTAGGCGTGGTGTGGTGCCCTTGTTTCCAATTGCCGCGGCCCGCAAAGTCCAACGTCGAAAACCTCAAGTCAGTACCTCGTACCGTTCGAAAGATAGAAGTTGGCTCTCGAGCACGGGGTGCGTGGTCTGGAGAGAAGTCGTCCGAGTGAGGCGCCCTTCTTTTCCTTTGCGCGGCCCGCAAATGCCAATGTCGAAAACCGCACGACGCTAGGCCGTACCGTCTAGGAGATGGAAAGTGGCTCTCGAGGACGGGGTGCGTGGTCTCGAGCCCGGTGCCATTGCGAAAAGATCGCAATGATGGCCAAACCGCTACGATGGCCAGCGCTGCAAACCGCACCTCTCTAGGTGGCTCGGTTCTCCAGATATTCCCAAATGTTTACTTCAAATGGACGCCATCCTGGATCTCGAGCACGGGGTAGCGCGGAGGGGTTTACTATGCACAAGCCTGTATTCCTTGTCCCATTCCACGGAGGGTCGGTTCTATAGCAAATTTGGATAGGGGCCTTCGTTTGGCCGTGAGAGGGCTGCGCCCCCGCAGTCAATCTTCCCTATAATTTATTTTTTTGAATTTTATACCAATTGTAAAAATTTTCTAAAAAACTGCCCTAGATACGGTGCTCTAAATGTGAGGTTGACTGATATGCTGGTAGGAAGATATGGTCCAAATTTCAGCCTTCTACGACTAACCGCTCTCGAGAAATCGCGCGGACAGACAGACAGACAGACACACAGACAAAACATTTTGGACCCAGTCGATCCAGGGCTTCGCTATCGCTCAGCCAAAAATGAAGAGTGCTTTTAAAACTTCAAGTCAAAAGCAATTTGCTCTTGCGAATGGTGTTGGGACACTAACGGGCTTTTCTGTGTGTATACGGGAAGGAAAAACAAATTTTTCACAGCCGTATAAAAGTTTTATAAACATTTATAAATTTTCATAAACGTTTTGTATGTTTGTGTACATACAGCTTTATCGACTTATCACCTGTATATATTTGTACGAACCCCTGCATAAGATTGTATACATGCGGGTACATGCGGTCTTATGACGGCCTTGATAAAGTTGTGTATGGTCTTGCCTGTATGTTCTTGTATATGTCTATATAACTATGTATACCAGGTGTCCCAGCTCAGCCGTGCCAGGGAAAAGGTAGGCAAGACCGCAACACAAGCCTCCCGCGAGGTGCCCTCCCTTGACGCCTAGCTCTGAGCCGGTCACCAGCTGCAGACGACGCGCTTTAAAGGTTAGGTCAATCTAAATCTGTTCGCATCTGTGCGGCGTTTTCCTATTTGAGCTAGAAGGTGGGAAAATAACTGGCTATCGGAGTCTGCTCAAACTTAACTGATATCTATTTTCTACTCTGCTGTTTGCATTTTGGCTATCGGAGGAGTGGTGCCATGCCACTCTGCAAAGTGCTCGGCTGGACACCCCATGCGAGACCAGGGTTGCGGGCTTGCCTACCTTTTCCCTGGCACGGCTGAGCTGGGACACCTGGTATAGGGAAGGAAAATTGTATACAAGTCATTATATAGTTTTATACAACCATCTTCATGTATTTTTATAAAGGCTCTTATACATATTTATATACGTTATATACAACAGTGTGAATACCCATATTTATAAAACTATAGAAAATTTGTATAAATGTCCTTATAAATTTTTATAAAATATTTATACAGTTTTATGAAGATCCGTTTAGCATGTGGACCGAGTTCCTCATCCATTCACTCTGAGGGTGTTGTACAAGTACGTGCCTCTGGCCAGGCGATTTAGCTTAGAGGCGCGTACACTGTCTGGGTGAGTTGCCCAGTTCTGGTCTGGGGGACCTTACGAGGTATAACTCAGGGAATGGAGTAATGAGCCCAGGGTTACGTTGAAGTAGCTTCTTGAGACCGGTACCTGAGTCTCCCCGAGGCAGCACCTCGGTCTCTTGGCTGACACTCACCGACTGACGAGCCCGTGGCGGCTCGGCAATCGGCTGGGCTTGGCGGCCGGTTGGGTGTTCCAGTTAAAGTGCGAGAAGTGCGATTCTGCACTCTCCGTGTTTTGGTGCGGGGGCTTGGGGGGGGGGGGGGGGGGGGGGGGGGGCGTGGGCGCGCCTTAGTAGCGGCTCGCGACGGTGTACCACTACTTGGTGGTCACACAATTTAGTAATGCGCTATGCCCCGAGATGTCGGACTCACGTTTCGGTTGTTTTTTTTCTGCGGGATCTACTTTAGGATCTGCCTATTGAACACCAGATAGCCAAATTGTAGTTTCCCTTGTCATTTACTTCCCGATATATACATTTTTGAACCCCTTAAACAGGCTCGATTTGAAAGAAACCGATATTGCCGACAAATTCTGAAAAAAAAAATCAAAATACTTCTCTGAGGTCAGTTATGATTCAGTGGGATTTTTTTAAAAGGAAAAAGCTGTGACTAGCGGTTTCCGAGATATCGTCGTGTGCGGAAATCGAGCATAACCGCATAGAAACGACTTCAGTATGATGTCAGCGGTATAGTGGTTGTTGGTTGTTGATGAGAACCAGTGGTTGAGTTCGGTGTCGACCGACCCCGAACATGGCCAACGGCAGCAGGCAGACGGCGTAGCGGAGCGGTGGATGTGAGGGCGGCTAGGCACTACATGGTGGGCACGCGGACGTGCCGACACCAGCCGTGACGGAGTGCGACTGAGAACTGCCCGGCTAGTGGGCGCTGCTAATACATATAGTACCGCGGCGGCGTGGGACGGCAGAGTGCTGGGTATCATGTTGATACTTAGTGAGCGTTCACCCGCGCACGCAGCGCGGAGCGCGGTGCTGACATCCGGACGCTCGCTCTGAGCGCCGTCTTACTCATGCCGACTATCTGCAACAAACCGTGATATCCCACGCGCCCGGTACAGTGCCACCGCGGGCACACCGTGATATGGCCGCTACTGGCCAGCCGGGAAGCTGGCCTCAGGCGGTGATCACCCGCCTGACAATGATTTCCGCCGATATCTCGGCAATCGCTAGAGTTCCGCCGTTTTCCTGTTAGCCCCAGAGGATCCTCCTTTGGCCACATAATTGACTAAGAAGAAGTGTTTTAATTATCTTCAAAATTCGTCGTAAACGTCGGAACTCTTTAAATTGTGCCTCTTTTGGGGCAGCTAAAATTTAGTTTCCGTGGGTGTCTGACACCTCGGGGCACTCAATAGTCAGTGCTGCCAGAATGGCAACCAAAACTTATCTTTAACGGATCAAACACACGGGTGTGCTGGGTGTAATGTTGGCGGTGTGCTTCTGCCTACTCCTCCGGTGTAGGCGTGCAGGAGTACCCCCGGTACTAAATCCCTAGGGACCCAAGACCCCCGGTAAACCATCCCTAGGGATCCTTTACCCCCCAGGGTAGGGGGTAAAGAATCCCTAGGGTTGGTATACCGGGGGTAAAGGATCCCTAGGGATTTAGTACCGGGGGTAAGGGGGTACTCTTGCACGCTGACACCGGCAACACCTCGTATATCATGCAGTGTCTCACCCCTCCTCTCAATGTTGACACTGAAATCAGTGCAAATAATGCAATGACGCCTCTTTCAGTAGTACAACCGCTTCAAAAAAAAAACAAACTGAAAAACACACCTTTGCAGGCAAAATCGATGATGACATCATCCCAGCGCAGGCGTTTATCTTCTTCCTGGCGGGCTTCGAGACGTCCTCCGGCACCTTAGGCAACACCATGACGGAGCTGGCGCACAACCCGGACGTGCAGGACAAGGCGCGCGCGGAGGTGCAGCGGGTGCTGGCCAATCACGGCGGGCAGATCACGTACGAGGCCCTGCACGACCTCACCTACCTGGAGCAGGTCATCGAAGGTGAGCAACGAAACCCCACACTAAACGGTCGCACAACAGCTCACAGGGGGCGTATTCTTTGCAGACTACACTAAGTAATAACAGAGTGACGACTCAGACGACAAATATAAATTCCGTGGCGTATTAAGATAAGGTAGGTTTCTCTGTCTGATTCCAATGGACTTAAGCGATAGCCTAATGGCAAGTTAATATATGATGCACTGGCGAAGTTACACTGTACTTGACTTGGCAAGGCGTACAAAATCTTGGAATTTCTGTTGCAAGCCTGCCATTTGCAAATTTTTGCGACGTTTATCACTGAGCTTCAGTGACAATCACAGTTCTGACAAAATTTTAATGGTCGCCACCAAACTGGGTCCAGTTGTGTTCGTCCGAGAGGGCAACCACTCTCGAAAAATGTGACCCGCACTCCCTGTTACGCGCTATTACGCGGTCACTTAACTGCTACTGCATCTTAAATGACAGGTTTTTGGTATGAAATCGGTGAAATCGGTTAAATGCTAATATTAATACGCGTAATGCACAATAAATTCTCCTGTACAATTTCGCCCAGAATTGCGTACGAATTTACGCATACGCAGCTTCCGTACTAATTCGTACTTAAATTACGTACAATTTTGAAGATCTGTTCACAATTGCGTACAATATTGTACAACGTACGAGTTTGTACATAAGCTGCGTATGCACAAATTCGTGCGCACTTCTGCACAAAATTGTACAGAACCATTTAGCGTGTGGCTCATCTGGGCGATCCGATTATTACGTGCGTGGACGCCCTGTCGTGTTCGTCACTCAAATTTTGTGATGAACGTAACAAAAAGTTGCGGAGGCTTTCACTATCATCTGCAACGTTTTGTCGTTGCAAATTTGAAAATAGTGTATATATTCATATTCAGCTATATCATATTTTAGTGAAACTGGAACGCAACTGGGTGGGTGGATTGGGTCTACTAACCTGTTGTTACCCTATCCTTAAGTTTGGCCTGAATTGTGCCCGGAATTTCTCCCAAAGCCTCAATCTTCTTCACTACTTTTGTTGTGCAGAGACGATGAGGCTGTACCCCGCTGGGTCCCACATGGCCCGGGTTGTGACCGAGGACTACGCGCTGCCCATCCCTACTGAGAAGCCGGCCGTCCTCCCCAAGGGCATGAGGGTCTTCATCCCTACCTTCGCCATTCACCGGGACCCCGAGTTTTATCCCGAACCGGACAAATTCGATCCAGACAACTTCACGGCGGAGGCCAAACGGGCGCGCCCCAACTACGCGTACATTCCGTTCGGGGAGGGCCCTCGGATATGCATCGGTGAGCGTTTTCTACTCAGTATAAAAATGTCGGCCTGAGCTCAATATATTTATTTCTTTACATAAATATCCTCCAAGATACTTTCTAACCTAAGAAATCGAAGTGGTTGCATGGGAAAGATGGTCGTTTTGGTGAGCTTATAATGGCCGAACGCAGTTCTCAAGTGACATCGAATGCAAATAAAAATGCTCTGGCAGTTGAGGTCAGACAGCAACCACACGTCGGGTTAGGGACGGTTTCAATAATTCCAAAACGGACATTTTAAGAAATTCAGTTCAATAAACAAAAGAGCGCCGCCCGTCGATCAATATGGGCTGCGTTAAAACGCACTGCCTTCCTAAGCGACTTCCTAACACGCCACCCTTGTAGGGTCCTAGTTTGTTTTTTTAGGCACGAAGTGAAACGGAGTTGCCTTATAGTCTGACCCGATTGGACTTTTTTTTTCTTTTAAGCATTGCCCTTATGGCCCTCTATACGAATTTTCTGAAACTGTGCACATGGAAGCAGGATACTTTTGCAGGGCACGCTGACGTGTTTTTAAACTTTGAAAATGCTTTCAAGTGGCCGAAAAATCGATTTAAAAGTCAGCTATCTCACTTCTTATGGCGAAAGAAAGGGACGCAACTATACGCGCATCTATGGTCCACAGGGCCAATTGCTGTAGATCGATAACGAGGCAAAAAATCAAAAATCTGTCTAACAGAATTATCGGGGGTGATTGGGCAAGTCGAGGCGTGCATTGTCGGGCCGCGGGGCCAAGCCTGGCGGGGACAACACCTTGCAGGCTAGTGCTGGGCGGCCCGCGTATGAGAATAAAACGGTGCACTGACCGTTACTGTAAAACTGTAATTTTAAAACTGCCCCGTTCCATTACAAAACTAATACATACCTTCAAATATCCTTTCATTTTAAAAAAACCAAATTAAATAAACTCATAAAATTTAAATAGGCGATAACGTAACCAACCCAAACCCGTGTGAAACTCCGGGCCTACCAGTGTCTCACAGAGTGAGACAGTATCTACAAATCTACAAAATGCCTAATCATGTGCAAAACTTCGGGCCTACCAGTGTCCCACTTAGTGGGACAGTATTTTTTTTATTAATGTCGCCCTATAAAGGGCGATGAAATTTGAGCCAAAATATCGCATCTTTTAGGAACGAAGAGTGAGATTGCACTCGTAGCGTGGTGTCTCCCATAATGGCATGGGAGACAAAATCGCTCTTAGCGGCTATGGCCAACGTCTCGCATAGTTTTTACTTAATCTTTTTCAGACCCCACTTATAACAAAATGCTTTTGCGTACAAGCAATTAGTATCGTATAAATAAATAGATAAGCCAATGATCGATGACTATCCGGTAGTCAGCTTGTTTGATAAGTGGACTCTGACGGAAATCTCTCCGGATTGGCTTTAATCCCCAGTGCAATATCACACTGCGGCTGTAATATAACCCCATGTCGGTTGAGGCTGTGGTATTTTTCACTAGCCAGAGTTACCTGTGATGAGTTCGTCACACATACGCTCTCAAAAAAATCTGTTTGAATCGAGCATATTTGAGATTCTCGCTGTCAGTTTCTTGAATCAAGCATGCGCACTTAGAACAATGCTTGATTCAAGAAACTGACAGAAAATCCCAAATATGCTAAATTCAGCCATATTTTTTTGAGGGTGTAAGTGCGATGAAATTTTGACCCCAGTCTGTTCGCCGCGTGGCCAAAAGGGTAAAAATGACAGATGGAGCAATCGCAAGGACACAGAATTTAGCTGGTCAATACCGTGAACGAATTTATTGAAACGTGACAGGAACTGAACATCAAATTTTCTCTCCCAGCCAAATCTAACGCTTAGACCTAAAGATAAATCAACTAACACTGCCGGTGCCACCACGTGTGCTTATCTTGCCCGGGCCTGCGCTCTTCGGCACGTCCGCTACCGCGGGGCCGCGCAGGGCATACGGATTACTACCAACACAACGGCTGATGCACCCGGTCACTCCAATCGAAAATTCCCCAAGAATATTGCGTTACACTGCACTTTGCAGTGTCCAGACAATTAACCAGGACGAGCTAACTAAATTGAAACCAGAAACTGCTCGAAACAGTGCCTTGCATTTCATGTGCAGAAGTTGGCAGTAAAGGTGGGATGTCACCGCCCTCCAGAGGTCCGGCGGGGCGACCCCAGATTAGTGCGAGGTCCCTTCACCCTCGCGGCGGGAGAGCGCCAGAATTTAAACTCATCGCGAGACTGACAATACTTTAAAACAGTACTCGAAAATGTGCTGTTGGCGAAAACATCTCGCCAACACTCTGTGATGACCGATGCAGCTACGTGTCCGATACGTTTGCAGTGATGAAGCTCCAACTACAATGGTCGGTCATCGCAGCCTCAGGTGTTGAGGTGTTCGCTTTAACACTTCATCACAGCCTAACGTACTAGACTCATCACGCTTTGCGCTGACAGTGTATCCCGTCCGACAGTGACCTTGTCAGCGATCTCACCTCCTAACATTCTCTTCCTCTCCCGCAGGTCTGCGGTTCGCGATGATGGAGATGAAGGTGGCCCTAGCGACCGTGCTTCGCGGCTTCCGCGTGGAGCCAGCGCCGGGCAACAAGGACTACCCGCCGCGCTTCCGGCCCCAGCCGTTTATCACTCAGACCTGCGGAGGCAACATCGTCCACCTCCTACCTCTGTAGCCCAATAAAATGATTGCGAAACCACGGGGTGAGGTGCATTCAATATGACCAACATATCCAATCAAGGACTGTGATCGCAAACAAAATTCACCAGCTGGCAAGTGCCCAAACTTGTGAATGATAACCCGAAACCTTTCAGATGCCTTTTCCTCGCTTTTCCCACGTCCCACCATGGGTAAAGTAGGCAAGAAGCTGTCCGTCCCACCCACCGTCGCAAGTCGTTGAGCAACCGTTTGGTGTGACCAATTCTTGTACCGACTGAAATCGCTTACTTTGGCCCGTCCTGACTGACCTGCCAAAGATCGGGATTGGGCACTGTTGAAAATTTCAACGGCGAATGCTTACGGTCTTTACTGGAAATTTTCTGGTCTGAACGTTACGGTTCATTACGGTCTGGCCGTATTACAATGCTACAGTTAGTACCCTAACGTAAAGGAAACGGTGTGGGCAGTAGAACTTCGCCGTAAAAACAATTCATGACAAACGGACTACGACCAACAGATTTCAAGTGCGTCCGTGTGACGCATGACAGTGGTTTTTGCATCTTTCTTGCATCATACCTGAGTCAACCTCCCCTCCTAAGATAATTTTTACAACCGCTTGAGTTGCGGTGCCCTGAGGGGAGGTTGACTCAGGTATGATGCATGAAAGATGTGGTCCAAATTTGAGCTTTCTACGCAAAAACCACTGTCATTTATCACACGGACGCACTTGAAATCTGTTGGTCATAGTCTGTTTGTCATGAATTGTTTTTACGGCGAAGTTCTACGGCCCACACCGTTTCCTTTACGTTACGGTACTAACTGTAGCATTGTACTACGGCCAGATCGTAATGAACCGTAACGTTCAGACCAGAAAATTTCCAGTAAAGATCGTAAGCATTCGGCGTTGAAATTTTCAACAGTGCCCAATCCTGATCTTTGGTCACAAGGTCAGTCAGGTTAATCCGCGCGCCGGCCACAGCCCGGGCGCTCCAGACCAGGTGGTGAGGATAAGTGTGTCACGAAAATTAGAGGACGAACCGGGACGGAATTCAAGGGTCGACTGTGGTCTAACGCGCCCAGACCATCAAAAATCTCATAGGAACCCGCCGAACGTTTGAAAGTTCATAGTTAGTAAAACTGTGCATTGTTGTACTCCATAGCGCCCAAAATTAATCACGGCGTAGAGACATTTGCAAAGTCGGGGCAAGCGACGTGGGGACAGACAAGCAACCGGGATGTCATCGACAAGAAATGAATTTGGCAGGATAGGTTAGGACAAAAAGGGCCTCGACTCGGCCCGAGAGGGGGGAGGGGGGGGGGGGGGGGGGTCGCGACCCCAAACCCCCAACCTGGGGCCGCGCCTGTCCTGTATGGTCGCGCCGCGTTGGCTCGAGACCCGCTCAGGTCGTCGCTCGGGCCCCCACTTTCAGCGGGCGTGGCCACTACGTAGTAGCTTCCCTGGGCAGCGCAGGGAGGTGGTTCCACCACTGGCTACCTCCTCACTTTTATTTTGCTTTTTTGTTGAGCTTCCATCCGGGCCGTGGTTCTAATACCACTCAAACATATAGTTTCTTTACCAGGGGGAGGGTCACGAGGAAGACCCCTACCGGCTTCACCCCCGGTTTCGATCTCCACTCTTATTTTTGCTGCTTCGTCTTTGCAGGGTTTCATTCGGTCCGCGCGCCGCGAGGACGGCGGCGGTTCGTAATTTGCTTGTTACGATGATGTGATATTTCCATGAATGTTTTCTTTGCGCCATTATGACCACATCTTTAATTAATAAATATTAAATAGAACTACAGGGGACGACGGAATAATGGGAACGAGTCGTGCTGGCGTCCGAACCGCCGTCGCCATTTGTAAGGGAATCCGACCAGACGTGCTGCATTGCGTCCAACGGGGGAGACTCAACGGTATGTTTCGGCGGAGTTGCGTTGCAATGTAAACCCGAAAAAGGCGCAAGGGATCGAACCACCGAACGCGCGCACAGAATACCGACGCCTTAGCCCACTGCGCCACCGCAGGGTTCGCCTCCCGTCCACCTCTCGGGAAACATATATATCAACGGGAAACAGATGTCAACAATGACATGGGCACGAATTAAGAGCATTGGTCAGGAACGGTTATCAAGTACTGTTCTGGCATTGTCCCAGGAACCGCCTTCTCTGGGTGCGGGCCGGGCTTGAGCGTGCAGGCCGGGCCTGGGCTCCGCGCCGCCGGACGCTCCGGGCCGGCCCGCCACGCGCATCAAGGGGGAGCTTATTCCGCCCGGCCAGGAGGGTGTTTTTAAGTCCAATTTCCCCTAAAAATTTTGACGGCCCGTTCAGTGAAAGGCGACTAAAAAAACAAGTCGATTTCAAGAAAGCGGCGTGTCGCAATTCAAATCATGCCCTGAGTTATGGGACGGGCCAGGCCCAAGCCAGTCACGCCAGCGGCGGACTAAAATCATCATTATGCACTTCATGACGTCGGATCGGCTTCAAATTTCATGGGCTAATATTGTGAGACGTGGCGATATCGAAGAGCTCAAAATAAGCAATGGTGTGTCGGTCGAAGACGTTGAATTTGATCACCTTTCCTACAACGACCAGTTTTGGATGGTTACGACCAATTGTGGACGGTCCTGACACCTTGTGGAAGTCCCCAATATTTGTGGACGGTCCCTAGGCTTCGAGGACAGCTACGACCATTTGTGGTCGGTCCTCACACTTTGTGGATGGCTACGACAGGTTGTGGACGGCCCCCAACATTTGTGGACGGCCCTGACATTTTGCGGATGGGTACGACCAGTTGTAGATAGCTACGACAAGTTGTGGCTGGTCCCTTGGTCTTTGTGGACATCTATGACCATTTGTGGACGGCCCTGACACTTTGCGGACGGCTACGGCCAGTTGAGGATGGGTACGATCAGTTGTGGCTGGCCCTCTGTCTTTGTGGATATCTACGACCATTTGTGGACTGTCCTGACACTTTGTGGATGGGTACGACCATTTCTGGACGGTCCCCAACATTTGTGGGCGGCCCTGACACTTTGTGGAAAGTCCCCAACATTTGTGGACGGTCCCTAGGCTTTGTAGATGGCTACGACCATTTGTGGACGGTCCCCGGGCTTTGTGGATGGTTACGATCATTTCTGGACGGTCCACAGCCTTAGCCTTTGTGTACGGTTCTGACACTTTGTGGACAGTCCCCAACATTTGTGGACGGTCCCTAGCCTTTGTGTACGGTTCTGACGCTTTGAGGATGGGTGCGACCATTTGTGGATGGCTACGACCATTTGTGGACGGTCCTCAGCGTTCGTAGACGGTCCTCAGCCTTGTTCGTGTTCCCGTCCATACCCTACAAACCCAAGAGTGTGATGGGTGCCACACTGAAGGAAGAGTGTGATGGGCTACTACGCTTAAGGAAAAGCGTGGCGAGGTATCACACTCTTGTAAGAGTGTGATGGGTACCAAGCTCTTGCTATGATGCCTATGTAAACGCATGGGACCGCAGTGAAGAGTGTGGCACCATCACACTCTTACAGGAGTGTGGTGCCTCACCACGCTTTTCCTGATGTGTGGCGGCCCATCACGCTTTTCCTTCAGTGTGGTGACCATCACGCTTTAGGAAAAGCTTGTTACCACACTTTTGGGTTTGTAGAGTAGTCGGTCCGAATTAAGCTGAATTTGGTGTGTTGCTTTGTGGCCCACAAAGTTGTAGCCACAAACAGGACTGTCGGCGGCTCTGTCGGGCGGCTCGTGCGGGAGAGGACGCTGTTGTCCGCCGGGCGCTGCGTTACCTGCTATTTGGTGTTCGTCGTCACCCCCGTCGTCTCCCTTTGACGCTGTCACATTTTCGTTTTGGTCCAGGATATACCCAATGGCTGCGCAGCATACCTACAGCTCGTTAACCTCCCAATAATTTCCCTTTGACACCATCACAAGGTACCAAGCGACCAAGGTACCTTGATCCGACGGGATAGTACAGTCGACCCTTGATTTTTGTTCCGTCCGCCGAGAGGAGCATGGAACGATTATTAGGGGACGGGAGACGCCCAGGCCGGGGCCCGGCGCCGCCGGACCCTCCGGGCGCGCGGATTAAGGGGGAGCTTAATCCGCCCGGCCAGGGGGTCATTTTAAAGTCCGATTTCCACTCAAAATTTTGACGGCCTGCTTAGTTGAACGTGTAGAGAACTAAAACCAAGTCGATTAAAAAAACGGCATGTCAAAATTGAAATTATGACCTGAGTTATTGTTAAATGTTACTTTTGTTAGAAAGGTGTCGAATTCGAACGTCTTTGACAAACAAACCTTTGCTTATTTTGCGCTCTTCGCTGGCAATGCTGGTCTGGCACGCAAGCGGCGGACAAAATCAACTGTACGCACTTCATGACGTCGGATCGGCTTCAAGATTCACGCGCTAATATTTTAAGATGTGGCGATATTAGACAGCACAAAACAAGCAAAGGTTTGTTTGTCAAAGACGTTCGAATCCGATCACCTTTCTAACAAAAGTTACATTTAACAATAACTCAGGTCATAATTAAAATTTTGACATGCCGTTTTTTTTTTAATTCACTTGCATTTTAGTTCTCTACACGTTCAACTAAGCAGGCCGTCATAATTTTGAGTGGAAATCGGACTTTAAAATATCCCCTTGGCCGGGCGGATTAAGCTCCCCCTTAATCCGCGCGCCGGGCCCCGGCCCGGGCCGGGGTGGTGGGGATGACTGTGTCACAAAAATTAGGGGACAAAACCGGGACGAAAGTCAAGAGTCGACTGTACATTGATCCATGATGAAAGTACCTTGATCACAATAATTTATTCTGGACACGATCACTTCATCATCTGACTTTGGCTGTCACATAATCGTCGTATTAAGGTACTTTCACCTTGGATCAATGTACTATCCCGTCGGATCAAGGTACTTCCACCTTGGATCAATGTACTACTTCCAATTGCAAGTGAAAGTACCTCTGTCCAAGGTGAAAATACCTTGATCCAAGGTGAGACTACTTCGATCTACATGGACAGTACACATGATCCATAACGATAATGTGACAGAGTCATAGGCAGATGGTGATGTTCGCTGTCGTAATTTATCTCGATCATGGGAGCGACAAGTGACGCATCTGAGCTCAGGCAAACTAGAAATCGTGGAGACAGATTACGCGCTCTTGGGAGAGCGATCCTTGTGAATCAAATTTTGTCGCTCTTGGGAGAGCGAGGTTTCAGGGAACTACTAGTTTCAACTAGAGAAACAAGTCCGACACATGAGTTGCAGTGATCTGACTCACCACTCAAACCTGAATGATTGCCACCTCCATGAACGAGCGCTTGGTGCACTATAACCAGTGCGCAAGTGGTCTTTCAAACCACGACCTCCTCGCAGCTGTTTTCTCTCTAGATGTGCCCAGGTTTACCCCCCGCATTAGGGATTTAAAAATACCGGTCAGATTCAATCTGACGGTAAGTTACGGAAAGATTAGTAAGTTACCGGTATTTATGGTAATTATGGAAAGATTGATTTGCAGCTGGTTTGTATCAAAATAGTACGTGGTAATACTTTCTCGACGTGGAAGTGGCCATTCCTACCCATATGTTAAGTGCTCAAACACTGTTCAAACGAATAATGAACAGAGAAAAGCGGTTGTTGCAAAGTTATGGATTGTACTTCCCTATGGCGGCCCTGCGGCCAGAAGTTAAATGAATATTTCAAAGTGATCGAATTTGCAAAACAACTCTTTACGGACGCGATTTAGGGTGAATTTAGTTCCCAATATTGATAGTAACGAGAAAAAGTAAACTTTTCATGACTTTGAACAGCCGACACAGCTGATTTACTGGATTTGAAGGGTCTGCAAATTACCGAAAATTACCGCATTTTCCGAGGTCGGGTAATATTACCGTAAGTAATGGTAACTTACCGAATCTTACCGGTAATATTACCGGCCTTTAAATCCCTACCGCATATCCACATTCCGAAGCTTTAGGAATTTTAATTTGGAGGATTTTAAAAAAGATGTTGTTGACGTACCCTGGCATGATATGTTCCATCTCCAGGATATCAATGCAAAGCTAGACTACTTTTACCAGCAAGTGTACGCCCTGTTTGATAAGCATGCTCCGTGTGTAACTGTTAAAATTAAGCATAGGCCTTCCCCCTGGTTGACTGACGGGCTAAAAAGTATGATTAAGGAAAGGGACAAAATGTACGAGGAAGTAAAATACTCTAAGGACCAAACTCTCATTGCCCAGTATAACAAATTAAAGAACAGAACAAAGAGCGAGATACGAAATGCTAAAGTCCGTTATGCCTATGGCATACTTAACAACTGTAACTCATCCCAAACCTTGTGAAAAAAATCTCAAAAAATTAGGCGTTACCAACCAAAGCAATGGAGAGGCATGTAAATTCCCTAACTCTGAGGAACTTAATGCTCACTGTACTGCTGTTAAGTGTGAGGATGAGGATTTGTTAAAAGCATCCATAAAAATGTATGAAGATGTCACCCCTCTCACCAAGGATGAGCCTTTTAACTTTAAGCATGTATACTTTGAGGATCTTAAAAAAGCTCTCTATGGGGTTTGTCCTACTGCCAAGGGGGTAGATGATGTATCAGCTGCGATGCTAAAATTAGGTACTGTTGAATTCTCCCCTGCCATTCTCCATATTTTGAATTATTCTCTGCAATCTGGCTGCTTCCCCAACACCTGGAAAATCGCAAATGTAAAGCCCCTCCCAAAATCATCGAGTGCCGAAAAGGTGAAGGACTTCAGACCTATTAGCTTACTTTGTACGCTCGGAAAGGTGTTGGAAAAAATTGTTCATTCACAGCTGGTGGAATTTCTGGTCCGAAATTCACTTTTTAACCCTCTTCAATCTGGGTTTAAGGCCAACCATAGTACTACCACAGCCTTGCTGAAAGTAATTGGAGACATCCGAGAAAATATGGACTCTAAACATCTCTCAATCCTTGTGCTGTATGACTTTGGTAATGCTTTTCCCTCTGTCCACCATGAGCTACTTTTGACTAAGTTAAGAATGTATGGCCTCTCCACCTCTGTTATTGACTGGTTCAAATCTTATCTTGAAGGAAGAACCCAGCGTGTGGTAAACGGGGCAGATATCTCTTCCTTAATTGGTCTGATGTTTGGCGTACCCCAAGGCTCGGTTCTTGGCCCTCTTCTGTACTCTCTTTATGTGATTAATTTGAATAAAATATTCACTAGCTCTTGTTACCATCTTTATGCCGACGACCTGCAAAATTACGTTGCTTTTAAACCATCGGAGATAGAAAATGCCATCAGCACAATTTACGGGGAAGCGGAAAAGCTAGTACAATATGTCAAGAACCATAACCTTGCAATAAACGCAGTAAAGACACGGGTAATCATAATTGGTAACTACAAAATGCGGAATAAATTGCCTCCTGTCGTCCCTCCCGTTATTGTAAATGGTACTGTTATACCATATTCCGAAGTTGTTAAGAACCTGGGTGTAATGGTGGATAAATTCTTGAACTGGGAGGCGCAGGCTAACTCCGTGCGCAAAAATGCCTTAGCAGCTTTGCACGGTCTATTGAAACATTGTGACATTCTGCCCATAAATGTTAGAAAGAAGCTGGTGGAAACGCTCGTGTTTCCTGTCCTGGAATATGGTATTGTTGTAACATCCACAGATGCTCGTTACCTGTTCTATCAAATTGCAGAGAGTCCAAAACGCTTGCGCCAGACTGATATTCGATTTGAGGAGGGACTGTAGTATTTCTAACTATCTTACCCAGTTAAAGTGGCTTAACTATAAAAACCGATGTATTTTCGCCTGTTACCCTCCTCAAAAAAGTTATTTGTAATAACTGTCCTACTTATCTAGCCGTCAAATGCCCTGCGCGAGAAACCGCCCAGAGGAACGCCTTCCAGCGGGCGGAGTGACCGGGCGTTTTCCATACGAAGCTCGCGCGCACACGCTCTCAAACGCCTTCGCTGAGGTAGGCTTCTCTCGCTGAACGCTTGTCAGGCGTGTCTGTTCACTTCTTCTTTCAGGAACGCCTAGAACGCCCTCGCCCACAAACGCCTTAAACGCCTTCAACACGCTCTCCGAGAGCGTTTCCATTTTCGCCAGGGATCACAGATGCTCGTTACCTGTTCTATCAAATTGCAGAGAGTCCAAAACGCTTGCGCCAGACTGATATTCGATTTGAGGAGGGACTGTAGTATTTCTAACTATCTTACCCAGTTAAAGTGGCTTAACTATAAAAACCGATGTATTTTCGCCTGTTACCCTCCTCAAAAAAGTTATTTGTAATAACTGTCCTACTTATCTAGCCGATAAGCTCCAGTTTGCTTGTGATATAAGAAACCGGTCAGTAAGAGGTAGCCATCTCCTCCGTGTTCCCCTGCACCGCACGGACATGGGAAGGGGGGCGTTCTGGATCTCCGGACCTTTACTATGGAACTCCGTACCTGCTCATATCCTGTATAAAAATTGTACTGCTTTAAGCCTCTGCTTAAAAACCACCTCCTCGCTTCTCAATGTTAATTACCCTTTTGCGTCATCACTTTTGTTATTTTTCCACCCTGTTTTAGTAGCTTAAGCGCCTTATTTTGTATTCTCTGTTGAACTGGATTGTATGTATTTAATTACCTGTACATTGGTACTCTGGTAGGACTGTTTAGTCTTTTTGTACCTTCAGTTAAATAAATCAAATCACTCTAATTAGGCGAGGTTTCAAAATGCTCACTCTATTTGAGTCATAATGATCACTCAAAGAAGGCGATCTCTATGTGCGCGATCAATTAAAGCGATGCAAAACTGTATTGCTAGTATTAAGTAAGCAATATCGCTGTACGTTTTCCAGTGAATTAACTGAGGTGTCGGCCATGCAAAAACTAGCCTCAGCTAGTCTCAGCTGCCCTGCGTTAAATTATATGTTGCAAGTCCAGCTGTCAGCATGGGCAGGGCCGAGGTCACGTCCCCTTCAGGCCGCCGCTCACTTGGTGTGGCTGCGCAGGTTCATGACGGCCTGCAGGAAGCTGAACCAGGCGCGCATCGACTTCCAGGCGGCTCTCCTGTCCAAGATGCCGATCGCAAAGCCGCGGAAAAAGCGCCCCCGGCCGCGGGCTAGCACCATGAGGCAGAGGCGCAGCCGGCGCTGGTCCAAGCGCTCCTCCAGCCAGGGGCCGCGGTAGGCGCAGTCCGAGAGATGGGAGCGGGACGAGCGCAGCCTGTCGCCGACCTCGCACAGCGGCAGGAAGACGAAGACCGCCGCAGGGGTGATCACCACCGCGTACGGGTCCACGTTCATCCCGTTAATCACCACCTGCAAAGAAGAGCGGCCGTCCCTGCACTCTTAACACTGGCGCACTGGCGCCTGGCGCACGCCGCCCTCGGCCTGCCGGCGGGTCCCACCTGACTAGTAGGACCCTGCGGGGCCAGACGGTAGGAAGCCCTGCGGGCGTGACTCTTTACGCACGGTCGCAACCGCGCTCATGTTCTAACTTCCGAATGTATCTTGCATCACCCTTTCGATATCAATGCCACTCAAGCAATCCTAACCTACCCTCACCAGCCCGAGCCTACCTACCCAGGCCCCCACTAACCTAACCGAGGGTAACCCACTCTAGTCACTGATCCGCCCCTTCCTGACAGGCGCATGGCGCATACTGACCTGACCCAACCGGCGAATTTTAAATTTTAGACCACTTGTAGAAATGAAATGACACCGGTCGCGATACCCCGAGCACCGTCCTCGAGAGCTACACCGCCGTGGCGAGGCCGAGCGACCCGAGTGGCGAAATGTCTTGGCAACCATGCGACCAACAATATTGCGGTTTGAGGCACTGGCCGAGGTTAGGGGTGCCGGTTTTGAGCGAGTACCAATGACACCGGTCTCCGGACCCAGAACACCGTCCTCGAGAGCTCAACTGCTAAAATGCGGAATATCTCGGCAACGAAGTAACCTAGAGACTTGCAGTTTGCGGCATTGGAAAGGGTAGGGGTCATCTCTAAGTGCCACCGGTCTCTAGATCGCAAGCACCGTCCTCGAGATCTAAACTGACGAAATGGAGACTACCTCGGGAACCAAGCGACATACATTTTATATACTGTAGGAGTAAGCACAGTATTATGCACCAGTGTTGCGTTGAGCCGGCGGTGCGGTAGCGACCATAGCGACCTGTTGCGTTCTCGGGTTCTTTTTGCTCCTTTGTGAGATACTATTAGAAAACTCCAAAAAATCCAAAAGAAGTCATGCAAGGCGGCGTGCACATATGACGTCATCAGTTTGAGGGGCGAGAGGGGGTCAACTATAAGTGACGGCTGATGACGGGAGGGGGGGGGGGGGGGCTTGGGGCCGGATGACGTAGATTTCGTCAAAAGCCGAGAGCGGACGGCCGTGTCGTTGTGGACTGCGGACCAATTGATCCTTCGTGATTTCCCAGACTTTTTTGGGCCCGAGCGGAGCGATGACCCCTTTGCATCGACTATTCCACTTTTTACTCGTTCTTTGCTACTACTACATATGCTGTAGCAAAAAAGAACGAGTATTGCGCTCGCCCTGTCTGTTAAACCATACTTTCATCTCGAAACCTACATAGCGTAGGAATGTTCTGAGTTTACAGTTTTGATCGGACTGTGATGTAGTTAAATCTTCACGAACTACTTTTTTTTTAAAAAAAGGAAAAAAAGTTACTTCTTATTTGGGAACGTAGACACCGTGTCTGGGGAATAGGCGCTGCCGCCGGTCAACAATCGCTTATCCACCGTAGTGCAGCTCGGAGTAATTGGAGGAGAAGGCAGCGGCTAAGTTAGACTAAATGTACGAAATAATATGAAAATACAGACTGTCGTGGAGAACGCCCTTGCATTCTGGGATGGACTAGTCCTTTGATCTCTATTAAATCCAATGTTCCACTTTTCCAAAATTACATAAAAATATTTGATGACATCGTCGATGTCAAGCACTACAAACATAACGGATTGGCAAAATATATTCTCGATATTTTCCTGGGACGTAGCTGGTGTGGCGGAACACGCATCCCCTATTATCGAACAAATTACTCCGAGCGGCACCACGGCAGAGTCGATTGTTGACCGCGACCGGTGCCTCTTCCCCGCGTCCTCTGGTGGCGTCCGCGCTGCTTAAAGCACAGGCCGATAAAAACACCATCATCGGAACATTCCTACGTCATGTGGTTGTCAAGGTGGAAGTAGAAACAGAGTAAGCGCAAAACTCGTTCTGCTTTCTTCTATGTGAGATACTATTAGAAAACTCCCAAAAACTCCGATGGAATGTCATGTAAGGTACGTGTTTACAAAGAACGAGCCTTTCCATAAAAGCTCTGCGTTCACCCGGACAGTCTTGTTGAGATATCGGCGAATTATGGATATGAATCAAACAATGCTTCTTACAGAAACGTGTCCGGTATGATTCCTATACATAATTCGCCGATATCTCGAAGAGGCTGGGGTTACGGCGTTTTCCTTGAAATTTCAGGCCTTTAGGAACCTACTTTGGTCACATTGACCTTAGGAAAGTATTTTAAAATTTTTGAAAATTCCTCGTTGACACTAGTTTTGTTAACTTTAAGCCCGTTTTAATGCTTTAAAAATTAATACCTCCGGAACTAGCCGATAAGGGCAGCTAAAATTTTGTATCCGGGGGTCTTGTGGGCAGTACACACTACAAAAAATGTTTCATCGAATTCTGAGTCTGACACCTCGGGCCATCCCCTGGACAGCCCACTCAGCCACGCTGCCGCCGCCGGTGAGGTGCGACTGCCGTGCAATGCAAGCGGGAGCCGCGCCGCCACCGTGCAGCAAAGCCATCAGCCAGCAGAGCGGATCTCCCAGACGGCATGCTGGCGGCTTGGCGCTGCACCGCTCGCTTCCCATCGGAATGCTCCTCTGTGGCCACGGGAGTAGCGCGCGGCGTGGGTTCGATTCTCGGTCATTCCGCCGTGACAATTTTGTGTTTCTTTCACAAGTCGACGCAAGAGCAAAAATCAAGAGCTAAATCAAGGAATGCTCTGGAATTGCAACAAGAACGGCCTTTTCCGGGTGCGATATCGCGCCCTGCGCGTCCTCCATCAATACCTATCAAAGTGCGCATTGCTCAGTGTGACAAACGTGTGGGGACGTTAGTGAAACCAACCTTTAATTTCATCCTGACGGGTTGAGCTCTTGCAGGCTGAAGGTACATACCCTAAGGTAACTTTTAAGAAGTGTTGCCCCGGTGGCAACACTGCACGAGTGCGTGGGCGGGCGGTTGCCTACCTTCCAGGGGCGAGGCACTGAAATCGTCCCTTTCCCGGCTTGTATCTCGCGAACGAGGGGACGCACGGTGTCCCGGGGGGTCTCGTTGCACTCGGCACACTTCCAGGTACTGAATGTGACCATCGGACCCGCCCCCCACCCCACCCCCGTGCGTTCAGAGGCGGGGGAGGGCGTGGGCGGGTGGGGCGTAAGTGCGTTTTCTCAACTATTTCGCGATTGGGGCACCGCTCAGCGTCGTCCGAGGTGTCACCGGACTCGGCTTGGTCGCGCGCACATGTGTGTGTGTGTGTGCGTGTGTGTGTGTGTGCGTGTGTGTGTGTGCGTATTTGTGCGTGTGCTGCTGCGAATCGAAAACCGCGCTCCTAGGCACCGGGCAACTCGTGGCTCAGCGTCGTCCGAGGTGTCGCCGGACTTGTCTTGGTCGCGCGCACGTGCGTGTGTGTGTGGGGGGGGGGGGGGGGGGGCGAAGGGCGCTTTTTAGTGTATACGCGCCATTATACCGTGATCTTTCGGGGCATTGAATGCTTCGGCAAGAAAGTAAAATCTAAATTCATTATGCTGTATTTAAATATTAACCATTTCAATGGACAAGTACAGGTGACGCAAACTTATCGAAGGTAATCTGGGCTTCAAAATAAATTAATAACGAAAGCCAAAGAACACGAAATTGCATCTATATACATAAAATACAAACTAACTGTATACACTTTAAGCATAAAATATATCATTTGATAATTAACAATTATTTATATGTTTACGAATTATCACGAATGAAAGTAACATTTAATCACAGAAACAATCAATCACAAAACTAGGAAACGCACAAGCAGTTGCACAAACCAACGACACAATCAACACTGTTTTTCTTGCACTTGCAATTACCAGTGCATGCTACTTGGCACCCGCAACTAACTATCAAAACATTTTCCACGCCGTCTTCTTGCCGATCGAGTAGATGCCGTCTACAGTGTCGCAGCCCGTGAACGCATGGAACGAGGGCAGCGCAAGACTTTTCTGAGGGCCTGTGGCAACGGTAATTAAAATGTTATGTCAATGTAAACAGGTTAGATAATGCGACATCGCCAATATCCCTTACCTAGAGCACGGGTCAGTTCATGCACAGCAATATACTTCATGGTTTTACTGGCGCTATGCCGAATCCAAAGCTCCGTCAGGGCTCCATTCAACTGCTCAAATGCACAACACGCGAGCACGACTACATCGGTATCACAGGAAAATACCATGACCTTCGACATTCTCTTGCGTGCTGCGTCCGCGACGTGCACGAATAGCCGAGTATCAGCCTCCTCATGGTTGCACGGTGCCAAGTTTGTCAGGTCGGTAGAGGTAGAGCTGCAGGTGACATCCCTTGCTTTGATTCCCGAAGCAATAGAAGCTCTGACAGATCTAAGTGTGGGGAACATAGAAGGGACGAGAGACGTTCTAGAAAAGTTCGTCATTGCTATGTATTCACCGTGAGTTGTTTTTAAAAATCGTATTTCTGAGGCTCTTTACAGACACATGACAAATGCAATGCTTAACTTTGCTTTTGATTATTGCAGAGGCAAGACTTACGAATCGGTAACTGACGCTCGCCGAAAACTACTGCGGTCCAGGAAGAGGCACGAGTGCATTCCGCCTACAGCTGACGCCCTGTATCAGCGTGCACGACGTGTTTCATTCCAGGCACAAGTCTGGAAGCAGCTACTTGAACCAGTCCAGGAGCTGCCTTCTCCATCCGACTGGGGCTGGATACTTGAGGGCAACCAGTGGGTCCAAAAGTGGACCACACTGCCTCCGCACAAGGTTGAAAATGTTTCGATAGTTAGTTGCGGGTGCCAAGTAGCATGCACTGGTAATTGCAAGTGCAAGAAAAACAGTGTTGATTGTGTCGTTGGTTTGTGCAACTGCTTGTGCGTTTCCTAGTTTTGTGATTGATTGTTTCTGTGATTAAATGTTACTTTCATTCGTGATAATTCGTAAACATATAAATAATTGTTAATTATCAAATGATATATTTTATGCTTAAAGTGTATACAGTTAGTTTGTATTTTATGTATATAGATGCAATTTCGTGTTCTTTGGCTTTCGTTATTAATTTATTTTGAAGCCCAGATTACCTTCGATAAGTTTGCGTCACCTGTACTTGTCCATTGAAATGGTTAATATTTAAATACAGCATAATGAATTTAGATTTTACTTTCTTGCCGAAGCATTCAATGCCCCGAAAGATCACGGTATAATGGCGCGTATACACTAAAAAGCGCCCTTCGCCCCCCCCCCCCCCACACACACACACGCACGTGCGCGCGACCAAGACAAGTCCGGCGACACCTCGGACGACGCTGAGCCACGAGTTGCCCGGTGCCTAGGAGCGCGGTTTTCGATTCGCAGCAGCACACGCACAAATACGCACACACACACACGCACACACACACACACGCACACACACACACACACATGTGCGCGCGACCAAGCCGAGTCCGGTGACACCTCGGACGACGCTGAGCGGTGCCCCAATCGCGAAATAGTTGAGAAAACGCACTTACGCCCCACCCGCCCACGCCCTCCCCCGCCTCTGAACGCACGGGGGTGGGGTGGGGGGCGGGTCCGATGGTCACATTCAGTACCTGGAAGTGTGCCGAGTGCAACGAGACCCCCCGGGACACCGTGCGTCCCCTCGTTCGCGAGATACAAGCCGGGAAAGGGACGATTTCAGTGCCTCGCCCCTGGAAGGTAGGCAACCGCCCGCCCACGCACTCGTGCAGTGTTGCCACCGGGGCAACACTTCTTAAAAGTTACCTTAGGGTATGTACCTTCAGCCTGCAAGAGCTCAACCCGTCAGGATGAAATTAAAGGTTGGTTTCACTAACGTCCCCACACGTTTGTCACACTGAGCAATGCGCACTTTGATAGGTATTGATGGAGGACGCGCAGGGCGCGATATCGCACCCGGAAAAGGCCGTTCTTGTTGCAATTCCAGAGCATTCCTTGATTTAGCTCTTGATTTTTGCTCTTGCGTCGACTTGTGAAAGAAACACAAAATTGTCACGGCGGAATGACCGAGAATCGAACCCACGCCGCGCGCTACTCCCGTGGCCACAGAGGAGCATTCCGATGGGAAGCGAGCGGTGCAGCGCCAAGCCGCCAGCATGCCGTCTGGGAGATCCGCTCTGCTGGCTGATGGCTTTGCTGCACGGTGGCGGCGCGGCTCCCGCTTGCATTGCACGGCAGTCGCACCTCACCGGCGGCGGCAGCGTGGCTGAGTGGGCTGTCCAGGGGATGGCCCGAGGTGTCAGACTCAGAATTCGATGAAACATTTTTTGTAGTGTGTACTGCCCACAAGACCCCCGGATACAAAATTTTAGCTGCCCTTATCGGCTAGTTCCGGAGGTATTAATTTTTAAAGCATTAAAACGGGCTTAAAGTTAACAAAACTAGTGTCAACGAGGAATTTTCAAAAATTTTAAAATACTTTCCTAAGGTCAATGTGACCAAAGTAGGTTCCTAAAGGCCTGAAATTTCAAGGAAAACGCCGTAACCCCAGCCTCTTCGAGATATCGGCGAATTATGTATAGGAATCATACCGGACACGTTTCTGTAAGAAGCATTGTTTGATTCATATCCATAATTCGCCGATATCTCAACAAGACTGTCCGGGTGAACGCAGAGCTTTTATGGAAAGGCTCGTTCTTTGTAAACACGTACCTTACATGACATTCCATCGGAGTTTTTGGGAGTTTTCTAATAGTATCTCACATAGAAGAAAGCAGAACGAGTTTTGCGCTTACTCTGTTTCTACTTCCACCTTGACAACCACATGACGTAGGAATGTTCCGATGATGGTGTTTTTATCGGCCTGTGCTTTAAGCAGCGCGGACGCCACCAGAGGACGCGGGGAAGAGGCACCGGTCGCGGTCAACAATCGACTCTGCCGTGGTGCCGCTCGGAGTAATTTGTTCGATAATAGGGGATGCGTGTTCCGCCACACCAGCTACGTCCCAGGAAAATATCGAGAATATATTTTGCCAATCCGTTATGTTTGTAGTGCTTGACATCGACGATGTCATCAAATATTTTTATGTAATTTTGGAAAAGTGGAACATTGGATTTAATAGAGATCAAAGGACTAGTCCATCCCAGAATGCAAGGGCGTTCTCCACGACAGTCTGTATTTTCATATTATTTCGTACATTTAGTCTAACTTAGCCGCTGCCTTCTCCTCCAATTACTCCGAGCTGCACTACGGTGGATAAGCGATTGTTGACCGGCGGCAGCGCCTATTCCCCAGACACGGTGTCTACGTTCCCAAATAAGAAGTAACTTTTTTCCTTTTTTTTAAAAAAAAAGTAGTTCGTGAAGATTTAACTACATCACAGTCCGCAAGAGCCTGCAAGAGCTCAACCCGTCAGGATGAAATTAAAGGTTGGTCCTGATATCGGCCACTAACGCACCCACTGTAACAACAGAGTGTACTTGCGTCGACTGTAGAGAGCAGAGGGAGAACAAACGCTGAGACCAGCAGATGAGGTAAGGTGGCCTCAATGATTGAATTACACCAGCTACACACTTCGAGAACGGAGTGCTGAGCAGCGGCCAGGTCAGGCGAACAACGTCCCGTCTGGAAACAAGGTACAAATCAACACATTGTCCCACGGTGTTGGCAGTAAATACTTGCACGTTGAAATAGCCCAGCCATTCAATTATAGTAGAGATATTAATAAGTTTAATTAATGAATGTAAATGAATGTTTTTGTAGCACCTATAGCGGAGGGTGCGCAACACGCGGCAGCGTCCCCATAAAATTTTATGAATGAAAAAATGAAGAAAAACAAACCTGCCGCAGTGTTTGTTTTGAGCAATATTTGACGTCAATCACGTCAAACCACATCCAAGAAAAATTGACCTTGAACTCAGAGTATAACGAGTCCATCCTGAACTGCAATGGCGTTCCTCGAGGAGTTGTTACTTGCTGGTTGACTTTTAATTCTGAATGCCAGTTTCAAACGTATGTACATGTTACAGAGGCTTTCTTGACCATTCTGCTTGAGGTGTGAGTTCAATTTTTGTTGCAAGTAAACTCATCGCGAACATTGGCGAAACTGTAAAAATATTAATCGTCACTTCATGACAATCCTTTAGCTCAATTTGAAAAATACTATCTCACTAGGTGAGACACTGGTAGGCCCGAAGTTTTGCACATGATTGAGCATTTTGTAGATTTGTAGATACTGTCTCACTCTGTGAGACACTGGCAGGCTCGGAGTTTCGCACGGGTTTGGGTTGGTTACGTTACCGCCTACTTAAGTTTTATGAGTTACTTTAATTTTGTTTTTTAAAATTGAAGGATATTTAAAGGTTTGTATTAGTTTTGTAATGGAACGGGCAGTTTTAAAATTATAGTGTTATAGTAACGGTCAGTGCACCGCTTTATTCTCATACGCGGGCCGCCCAGCCCAGGTCTGCAAGGTGTTGTCCCCGCCCGGGTAGGCCCGCACCCAGGAAAAGGGATACTTGATTTTTCTGATACTTGTTTTTTTCAAGTAAAATTTACTTGCCTTAAGTAAAATTTACTTGGTTTAGGTAAAATTCACTTAATCTAAGTAAAATTTACTTGTGAAAACCAAGTAAATGCAATTTGAGACTAAAATCAAGAATTCATTTTTCTGGGTGCGGCGGCCCGACAATGCACGCCTCACTCTGAGTCTCGGGTCCCTTGGCTTGTTGTGCCTAGTCTAGTAGTCCGGGTCCTACATATATCATAAAAAAACTGCAAATTGTGATAAAATGATGCGGTTTGCGGCATTCGACTCCTAAAGCCCTATAGAAAAATTTGGCCCGAAGCCCATTTCGAATTTTTCGTGTGGGGCCCCGCTATTGAACACTTTGGAACACCCTACGTTTAGACCCGAACGGCTCTGTGTAACCGAGTGATACTTTGCGCCGAAGTGATGTAGAACGCTTTTTTTGAAGTTTCCAGCCATGTTAGCCCCCTAGAACCCCTGACCAACCCTTTTTGATCACACATGTTCAATTTCGTACACTTTGAACATCGAAAAGGGGCCGTTTTTCTATGTAGACGAGATCTGGTCTCTGTTTTCGGTGAACAAAGTGTAAACATGACACAGGAAATAATTTTGGTGACTGCGAAGTCGCCCCTGCAAACGTTTGCGATGTGTTCAAAGTGTTCAGGCTTCGAACACATTGAACGCTTGTCTGAAAAGGGCACAAAAGTTGGCAATTCTGGTGTATTTTGGGGGTTCTTTTACACGCCGCAGCCGATCAGCATTCCAAAAGTCACGAGCTGACTTTTGCTGACATGAAGGCGTTGAACACATTGAACACCTTGAACACTAGAAATGAAATTTGATCCACTCGGTCAATATGGGAGTCATTTCCGGATAACTCGGTCGTGATAAGAACGATAAAGATGGAATTTCGGACGGCAAAAACGGGCCCGCCTGATTTCGGTCCCCGGCTCGTGCTGGGAGCAGGGCCCAGCCGTGCGACCATTGTTGGAGGATGGCCAGCGTCGCGTGGGAAACGAGTAGCGGCATTGCGGTATCGTCCTCGGCGCCGGCATGAGCAGGCTGTCGGTGGCCTCGGCGGCCTCATTAGAGAGGACCGATGTGCTTGATTGGTCAAGATGTGCGTTTTGCCAAGGCCTTAAAGGATTGTCGAAAGGTGACTTAATTTGCTCGGGCAAGAATCCAATACCCAGCAAGCGGGATGTGGGGTACGCGGCGATCGCTGCTAACCTGGAGCAACTCAGGAACTTCCCTTTGTACCGCCTGGAATCGGGGCTGCCAGTGACGTCATTGGATGACGGAAATGGAATCAAGGTAAGCTGAAAAATTATTATTCCTTGTCTGAAAAATGCAAAATAAAAATGCTATAATTTATTAAAATTATATTACTTGTTATTTCAGGAATGCCTTATTCGCAACCTGGCCGTGTGGCATAAGGCGTGCGCCAGGGAGTTCCTTGCACCGAAGTTCGACGCCCTCCTGGCAAAGCTGGTCGCCGAGAAGGAGCTACTCTCCCCTACGAGGGGCAGCACTGCATCGGGCTCTCACCTCAGCGATGCTCGTGCCAGCAGACCGTATGTCCGGTCGACTGCAGCTAAGTGTGAAGTCTGTTTCTTGTGCGCACAGCCTGCCACACGGTTGCGCCCCCTCCATCAGTGTGAAACCACTAACATTGAGGAGAGAGTCAAGCAATGTGCCCGTGACCTTGGTAACACCGCGTTGCTGTCACAAATAATAACGTACGGAGACTTAGTCGCACAAGAGGCCAAGTACCACCGGCAGTGCTTGGTAAAGCTGTACAATCAGACCCGACAGAAGGCTTGTAAAACCCAGGCTGACGTGGACTCGCTTATGTGTGAAGGTATGGCATTTGCCGACCTTGTGTCTTTCATCAGTATTAAACTGATTGAGTCAAAATCTACAGTTTTCAAAATGGGCGATTTAAAGTGCTTGTACGACGCACGGCTGTTCAACTTGAGGGGTGAAATTGACGGCGAATTGACAGACGTTACTCTGTATACGCACACGACTAGGCTAAGGGAGCGTAACCTAGCTCGGATGCCAGAACAGAGAGCAGAAATCCGGAAGAGAGTATGTATTGATGCATAATAATGCAAACATTCTTCTAAACATAGAAAAGGAGGACATGGACGACGATGCCATAGGTTTTCACAGGTTTGTGAAAAGTCTACGCAAGTGCATTGATGAAACCCGTGCCACTTTTGAAGGGGATTTCCCGGACAATTGTGAAAAGAAATGCATTCCAGCCCCCCTTCTCGCTGCTGTTAACTGAATTTTGTATGGATTAAAATTTCAGCACGTTTGCGGTGCTACGAGGCCGGCCATCACGATTTCACAATTAATACTTATTAATTACCGCTCCACAATGCCCCAGGGACAAGGCAGACAAAGGGAACCTCCCTTCCCATTTTATGCTTCTTTGTACTCATACGTGGACAGTAGGAACAAGGCAATGATATCAGAGCTTCACCGCCATGGCATAGGGGTGTCCTACAGTCGTGTTTTGGAGGTAACATCACAATTGGCACGGCTTGTTGTAAAGCGAGCAGAGGAAGAGGGCGTGCTTTGTCCGGCAAGCATGGAGAAAGGTGTTTTCACTGTACTTGCTTCCGATAATTTCGACCTCAAGCACTCCAGCAACACAAGTGTAAAGGAGTTCCATGGGACAGGAATCTCAGTCTTTCAGCTCCCCTCACCAAATGACCACCCTGTGACACGAATATTTCAGACGCGCAACTCTGATGTGGAGGAGCGTGGCAATCGGTCAGTCCCTCAACTTCCAGAGCACTACACAAACGTAGACGACTCATTTGTTTTGCCAGAAAAAGTCCCGCTGCTCCATTTGCAGCCCCCACTTACAACTTCTATCCTTCAAGGAATGCACCCCTCTGGTGTGTAAAAAAATTATGTGTAACACGCAAAGTAACTGTTAAATATTCACGGCCTTTCTTTTTCAGCACATTTTGAAAGCATGTGGAAAACTGCGGTTGGGTGGCTAATGCACGTTCACAATCAGCTTTCGGAGATCGAATACTGCAATGATTCTTCATGGAGCGCATATCATGCGGAGAGAGAAACGGGAAGGGTGATTGCCGGTACTGGAGAAATGCTTCCGCTATTTGAGGACAAATCGACAGCACCCTACATTATTAAGCACGGGATGGATCTCTCTAAGAGAGTCACACAGCATCTAAATCCGGGGCAAACGGCAGTGCTTTGTATGGACCAACAACTCTATGCTATAGCAAAAGGACTCCAGTGGCACAAGCCTACTACCTGTGGCGAAGAACAGGTCGTTATAATGCTCGGTGGTTTCCACACTGAGGAAGCTTTTCTTTCAGTGTTAGGACAGATTCTTGAAAAGAGTGGTTGGGCACAAATTGTGGCAGCATCAGGTGTCACAACAGCGGGTAAAGCGGAAGCCGATCTGAAGGTAACGAACAATGCAGACGATTTTTGATAGAGTGAGTGTTTAAATTGCGCTAACGGATTAAAATTTCAGGTAAAGCATGTCGTGAGGACACGCGTGCTGTTCCAGTAAACCGCTGCTGTTCTTTGCTCCTTACTCATTGAAGCGCACGAAGAAAATGACCCTGACCATGTGATGACACTTGACGAATGGATTTCTGTACAGAGAGCAGTGTCTCCCACATTCTGTTTCTGGTTCATTGTTCTTAATTGGATTGTTCTCTTATTGACGTTTCTGAGAGCCATCAAAAGCAGAGACTACGATCTCTTTTTGAAATGCATTCCTGAGATGCTACCGTGGTTCTTTTTGTTCGACCATCAAAACTACTCCAGATGGCTCTCTGTTCATCTCAAGGACTTACTAGAACTTAAATACAAGGCGCCCGATGTACATGATTCATTTAAATCGGGTAAGACAGGCGCAATTAAGTGTTGAATTTTTTTTTAACAGCGCTCAATGCTCAATTTTATAAGTATTTTTCAGGCAACTTTGTGTTTAATGGGACGGGAAACCCTTTCTCTTGTGTACCGATTGACCAAGCACATGAGTTTCAAAATGGTATTTTGAAAGACGCTGGTGGAGTTGTGGGAGTTGCAGACGACCCCACATCGTTAAGACGAGTAATGCTTTCCGGTCCTGAGGTTGTGCGTCTCACTGGCGCATTCCAGAATGTAAAACCAGTAGATCTCAAACACCATGCACAGTATAGAGCATACCAGAAGAGGTTCAAGCTGCATTGCTCTGCACTTAAGGACAGCTTTCTAAACTCACAGAATCCTTTTTCTGAGCTTGGTCCTGATTTGATTACACTCGATACGCGGGAAGCTGTTTTCAAAGAGGACGGCAAAGTAGTTTTCTCCCTGGAAAAGGTAGCCAGAGAAAAATACATGAACTTTGCCGAGCGCTGCATCATCTCGCAGGAATCCAGTATACATCAGCCTCTTCAAAAGAGCGGCTTAAAGATTTTTGGTACCAAAAAAAACCCTCTTCATCCATCAAAGCTACAAGAGAAGGTACTGTTATAAGTCTGTGTTAACATTATCATCATTCAATAAGGATCAAAATAAATTGCCAATGATCACACACCAGGTACTCCAGCTCAAAGATGAAGTTTATCTGCACTGGCGGATGTACGTAACCAGCGTTGCCAGAAACCTTGACCTTAGCGCGTTCTTCCGGCACGAAAATCAGCGTTTTCCGCCATCCTTGTCCGTAAGAGGGCAGATGAGGACAGGTAGCAAGGCAGATCTGGTCAAAATCTTGGAGGGGCTGGTGGAGGGCCCAGCAGCGCCTTCACACTGTGATGGTCTCATCAAGTGGCGTAAAATGCTTCTCCGAATATGTGAAGAGACAGCTTGTGCAAGTTGAAAACTCAGCAGCATCTCTTGGGGCAATGCGGATAGATCTTGTGTGGGACTTATACTCTGACCAAAGCATAAAGTCAACACAGTGGCTGAATCGCGGAGCAGGTGTAAGAAGGAAGGATCTGCCCCCAAAAGGTATTTGAACTAAGACACGAGTATTAGGCTCCCAATAGTCGCTTGACAGGAAAGTTAACACTCCCTGAAATGCAGGTGCTATCCCAAAGGATTGGGCAGATTACCTAAGGAACCCTAAGAATAAAACTGAACTATTCAAATTCCTTGCTGAAAATCTGATCAAGGAAATGTCTGCTGTGAAGGTGGTGACCAACGTAGTTAAGTGTATAACACTGAAAGGTGTGACGAGCACATTGTTAAAAGAGGAGCACTGTAACAGCATGGAGGAAGCTGATCCTCGTATCATCACGCACGTATTGGACATGGCAACGCACGGTGCGAAATCAGTGCTGGTTCGGGCAACAGACAGAGATGTGGTGGTGCTTGCAATTTCGTATTGTCACCAGCTGTTTGATGTCGGCCTTGAGGTGATTTACTTCAAATTTATTTTGTGAGTTAACATACTGGAAAATTAAACAATGAAAATTGGTTTCACGGGAACTCTGGATACGTTCTGGCAGTGGTAACTCTGCGAGAAATATACCCGTGCATGCGATAAGCAAAGCATTGGGCAGCTCGAAATCACAGGCATTACGAGGATTCCATGCGTTCACAGGCTGTGACACCACTTCTTATTTTTCGGGAATAGGGAAAACAAAGGCCTGGAAAGCGTGGAATGCCTGTCCAGAAGTCACAGAGTCATTCAAAGAAATCGCACAGCCATTGCCAACTCTTCAACCAGGTATTTTCAGTGCTCTCGATAGGTACACAGTGCTTCTCTACGATGTGAACGGAAAGGAGCTCAGTGTGGACCCTGCACGCAAACGACTTTTTGTGGATGAGGGCCGATCAGTGAACACGATTGCTCCGACTTCTGGTGCACTTTTCCAACACGCACTAAGAGCAACATACCAAGCCGGCCATTTGTGGGGCAAGGCGCTCCAGACCCTACCTACTGCTAAACCCATCCCAGCATCTTGGGGTTGGTGCAAGGGCTCCAACGATGTGGTAACGCCGAAGTGGACTGAGCTGCCGGACATTTGGGACGCCTGTCGGGAACTTTATATATGTCACTGCCGTACAGATTGCGGCACAATGCGCTGTGGGTGCAAAAAGAACAATCTTTCTTGCTGCACAGGCCGCTCTCCCTGCCAGTGCCACAACAGGACGATACAGCAGGAGGACCTTGCTACACCAACACAAAGCCGAATCCGGCATGAAGAAGCAGAGGAAAATTTATTTGAATGTAAAAAAAAAACTACAAAAAATGAGTTGTAGTAAACTAACGAGTTTCGGCGTCACGTGACGTCCAAAATGCCATCGTAATTGTTCTTATCGCACTTGAGTTATCCGGAAATGACTCCCATATTGACCGAGTGGATCAAATTTCATTTCTAGTGTTCAAGGTGTTCAATGTGTTCAACGCCTTCATGTCAGCAAAAGTCAGCTCGTGACTTTTGGAATGCTGATCGGCTGCGGCGTGTAAAAGAACCCCCAAAATACACCAGAATTGCCAACTTTTGTGCCCTTTTCAGACAAGCGTTCAATGTGTTCGAAGCCTGAACACTTTGAACACATCGCAAACGTTTGCAGGGGCGACTTCGCAGTCACCAAAATTATTTCCCGTGTCATGTTTACACTTTGTTCACCGAAAACAGAGACCAGATCTCGTCTACATAGAAAAACGGCCCCTTTTCGATGTTCAAAGTGTACGAAATTGAACATGTGTGATCAAAAAGGGTTGGTCAGGGGTTCTAGGGGGCTAACATGGCTGGAAACTTCAAAAAAAGCGTTCTACATCACCTCGGCGCAAAGTATCACTCGGTTACACAGAGCCGTTCGGGTCTAAACGTAGGGTGTTCCAAAGTGTTCAATAGCGGGGCCCCACACGAAAAATTCGAAATGGGCTTCGGGCCAAATTTTTCTATAGGGCTTTATGAGTCGAACGCCGCAAACCGCATCATTTTATCACAATTTGCAGTTTTTTTGAGCGTAGAACCCGGCCTATAGTGTAGAGGGGAGGGGTAGGGTCCCACCGAAACAGTCCTCCTGCCCTGAGTCGCCGCTCTCGTAGCCGTGGCTCGGCCAGGCCCCGGCTCGGCTTTGCACATCGACAATGGGTACCCGGCAAGGGCTGCGCAACAAAAAAGGACAGAAGATTTGGTGGTGGTCTAGAAAAGGATGGAATGGCGGATGCAGCCAGCTGACGAGCCGAGCGGGGGTAGCTCTGTCCCTTTCTTTTGCTATTGGGTGGAGTGAGATAGCTGAATTTCAAATGCGTTTTTACGAGAACTGTTACATCTTATAAGTATAAAAGTTGGTTTGCTGTACTTGCCCAGTCACCCTCGATATTTCTGTTACACAGATTTTTGATTTTTTGCCTCGTTATTGATCTACAGCAATTGGCCCTGTGGACCATAGATGCGCGTATAGTTGTGTCCCTTTCTTTCGCCATAAGAAGTGAGATAGCTGACTTTTAAAACGATTTTTCGGCCACTTGGAAGCTTTTTCAAAGTGTAAAAACACGTCAGCGTGCCCTGCAAAAGTATCCTCCGTTTCACTTCGTGCCTAAAAACGAAAAAGTCGTCACGGGCGTCATATGACGATTAAGTCTTCACCTAAAATATTTTTGTACAGACCGATAGAAAATCGTTTCCCATTTCAGTTCGACAACGTGAGACGTTATACTCGTCATTAGGAATATGTCGTAACGTGACGAACGGACGTCAGAAAGTGACGACATATGTGGGTAGTTGATGAAAAGTCACAAAAATTCTCGTCATTTGACGAACAAGTTTTGCAGTCGAATTAAATACTTGTTAGAAGCCTCCAATCCTCATCATATGGTTAGTATGCCTCGCATAAAACCGAGAATATGGGATACCGCCCTCAGGTATTTACGCTTTCCTGTAAGCGTATGGAATTGAGGGTTAGGGCGCCCCTTCTATGTAGGAAATTTGCAAATTTTGGATTTTCTGGGCGCAACTTTTGTGCTGAGCGATAGCGAAGCCCTTACTGGACAGGGCCAAAAATGTTTCGTCTGTTTGTCAGCGTGATTCCTTAAAAACGGTTACACGTCGATAGTTGATTCGCTCATCGCGAATCAATGTTCCGCCACTCCACGCCTAGCGCACGCGTACCTTGGCCGTAACCTGACGAGCAAGACCCTGCGGGGCAGGGTGGATCGAAAATCTGGGATTGTAAGTTGCGACACGAAGTTTTAATGCTCAGAGCAAGCAACTGCCGAATCCCAAGTCGTATAGCTGTACGACGAACCGTTTTCAAGATTGTATTCGGGAATATTCTGAAAAATTAAAAAATGTAGAATAATAATCGTATTAATAAACACCGTAAAAAAGGAGATATAAAAGGACATAAAATTGCGGCTATCTAAATTTAGGATCTACAAAGTCTTGCGGTCCTAATGAACCCCTTGAAAACCATTTTACTTATTGTTTGAGTGACAAACCGAGGCCAAATAGGTTGAAAAGCGGAGCGCATTTTCCTTGCTACGCACATAAAAATTTCGGTCGCAACCACGCACATGTTCTGGCTCCCGCACATATCTTACATCATCCTTTCGTTACCAATGCCAGTCAACCAGTCCTAACCTACCCGTACCTGCCTGAGCCTAACCTACCCAAGGCTCAGATAACCTAACCGAGCGTAACTCACTCGAGCCACTGATCCGCCTGCCCCTCCACGACAGGCGCCTACTCACCTCTGGCTACCTTGGCCGCCCGGCCAGAGGCCGAAAAAAGATCACTACTAGTACGCGTACTTACCTCAGCCAACCGGCGGATTTTCAATTTTAGACCACCTGTGGAAAATATTTAAGACACCGCTTGGGCTGCGGTGCCCGGCGGTTAACTACTGTATGATGAAAAAAAAGATGTGGTCCAAATTTCACTTTTCTACGACTTACCGTCATCTAAAAATAACGCGAACAGACAAATCATTTATGACCTGGTCGGGTAAGGGCTTCGCTATCGCTCAGCCAATTGGAATTGATTTTTGCGGGACACCCCACTGTTGCTGGTATCAAGTAGCGTGTTTTACCCGTTTTAAATCGGTACCTCAAGAAGGCAGTCAATTCTGTGCTGGACCTCGGCCGTGATCGCGTAGGCTGCCATCGTAGAGGTAAGGAGGACCCCGAACAATACGTAAACGCTGATCATGCTGCGCCAGTACAGCATCACCTTCGCGATGTAGTAGACCCAGGCCACGTGCTGGCCCTGCCGTTCAGCATGCACCAAGTCCTCGATCCTCTCGACCCACAGAAAGCGCGAGTTGAATATTGTCAGCCAGACGCACGCCAGTGCCAGGACGCCGTACACCTCATAGAAAGCGTTATTCCGCCGGCACCTCAGCGCCAAGCGTCGCAGCCGCACCTGTGGCGTGAGAATCCCTCTGTGCACACCAATGTTTACAAACTGTAGGCGTACGACAGACCGCGTCGTGGCGTAGCAGGCTTCGCGCACACCTTCCTTGGCCTGCCGGTGGCTGTCACCTAACGAGTGTGACCCTGCGGGGCAAATCAGTCGGTAAGACGCGCTGCGGGCGTCACTCTCCTCGCGGTCGCAACCACTTTCATTTTCTGGCTTACGAACGTATCTCACATCCTCTCTTTATCAATGCCGCTTAAGGAGTCCTAACCTACCCAGGCCTCCACTTACCTAAACTAACCGATCGTAACTTCCTCGAGTCACTGACCCGCTGGTCCACGATTCTCGAGAACAGGGCCCGTGGTCTTAAGACCGGTGGCTGTATTCGTTCATAGCCACCCCCTACGCCTTCTGCAGTTCCGCAAAACGGATATGTGTAAGTAACTTGGTTCTCGAGTGGCAGCAGTTATTCCATGTCGCCCTCGGTGACGCGGTCCCATATCTCGAGACCGGTATTCTTGTGCCAAAAGATAGAAAGTGGCTCTAAAGAACGGGGTGCAAGGTCTCGAAAGCGGTTGCCGTGGTGTGCTGCCCTTGTTTCCCTTTCCCGCGGCCCGCAAAGGCAAACGTCGAAAACCGCAAGTCAGTAGCTCAAGCGGTTTCGAAGATAGGAGTTGGCTCTCGAGCACGGGGTGCGTGGTCTAGACGGAGCTGGTCCTGGCCCTTGTGTTCCTTTGCCATTGCCCAAGCGAATGCCGAATACCGAGGGTCCCTGGCCCTTCCCGTGTAAAGGATGGAAAGCGGCTTTTGAGGACGGGAAGCCTGTTCTCGAGACCAGTGTCATTGCCAATAGATCGCAATACGCTGTCGCTACGATGGCCAGCGCCGCAAACCGCACCTCTCTAGGTGGCTCCGTTCTCCAGATATTTTCGAAAGTTTGCTTCAAATGTCCGGTATTTCGGATCTGTGTATTTTAGAGTAATTGCAAAAATTACCTAAGAAACTTCTAAAGCTACGGTACTCCAAATGTGCTTGTAGGAAGATGTGGTTCTCGAAAAATCGCACGAACAGACAGATCGACACATATGCAATATATTCATAACCCAGTCGGCCAGGGCTTCGCTGTCGCTCAGCCAATAAAGTACAATTTTGTACAGCGCATTATAGTTATTGGCTGAGCGATAGCGAAGCCCTGGATCGCCTGGGTCTAAAATGTTTTCTCTGTCTGTGTGTCTATCCGCACGATTTCTCGAGGACGGATAGTCGTAGAAGGCTGATATTTGGACCACGTCATTTTACCAGCACACAGGAATCAAACTCACATGTGGGGTACCATAGCTTGGACAGTTTCTTTGGCAATTTTTGCACTTGTTATAAAATGCATCACAGTAATATGTCTACGAATAAAATAAAGTCCTCGTATTATATCCTTCGTATTGCAAAGGATTTCTTCGTAGGCTACGAAGGAATGCTTTGTAACACGAAGAATCCTACGAAGACCTCATTTTCTTCCTCGTAGTACGAAGCCAGGTCTTCGTAGGAATTCTACTGTGAAAAAGAAATGATTTAAAAGATGAACTGTGGGGACGCAGCCCTCTACTTTTTCCTCCTGAGGCCAAACAGTGGCCGCTAACCATATTTCCTATACGATTGACTCCTCACGGCATGAGACAGACGAGGAACACTAACACATTCGAAGCCCCACCCCCTCTCCCGCCCCCCTTCCGGGCTCGAGAACCGAAATGGCGGCCATTTGTAGCAAACTTTTGAAAATATCTTGAGAACCGAGCAACGTAGAGAGTTGCGGTTTGCGGTGCTGTGCATTGTAGAGGTAGGGTATTGCGATCGATCGCCAATGACACTGGACACACGCACCCCGTCCTCGAGGGCCAGTTTCCATCTTTTTAACGGTACAACACAGCAAGCTACGGTTTTCGATTTTGCCCTTTGAGGGGCGCGACAAAGGGAAACACAGGCATTACACCAGGATCACCTCTCTCCAGACCCCGCACCCCGGGCTCGACAGCCATTTGGCATCAGCCGAGCGGTATGAGCTGATTTGCGTTTTGTGACGTTGGGCTCTGCGTGCCGCGGCAATGGGAAACAAGGGCACACCACTGCCGCACCAACCGCTCTCGAGATCACTTCCTGTATTTTTGCAACAGAATACCGGTCTCGAGACCCAGGGACCCCGTCCTCGAGAGTCAGGGAACAGTGGATCAGAGAATCGTGTCGGTTACGCTCGGTTAGGTTATATGAGGTCTGGGTAGGTTAGGGCTAGCAGAGTGCCTCTGAGTGTAAATTTGCAATTTGGCTGAAGCTTTAGAATTTCACAGCACTATTGTAGGAATGAATAAAGGTCAGAAAATATTTAGCTGAATTTCTTTTCTTTATAGTTTTTACAGGGTTTAAAATCTTTTGAATTCGAAAAAATCGATTTTAACGAAAAAGTCCCCAAATGTCATGCAACGTCGAGAAATACAAATATTTGTGAGTTTTGGGACATAACTGTTTTTACCCTGTTCATATGTGTTCAATATGGGCCTACAATCTTCCAAATATCCAAATGTTCGATTTTAACCAAAAAAAAACCGTCTCCAAATGTCATGAATCGTCAAGAGTTGATAAAATTTGTGAGGTTTTCGATATATTTTTTTGTGAAGCAAGGTAGCTGTGTTTAACGTCAAACGTTTCGAGGAAATCAAAATAAACTAAAAATTACAAATGTTCGCCCATAAATTCAGCCACATAAAACGTCGTAAATCACATTAAAAAACCACAAAATAAACCCGACATGTACCAGAAGGACATTAATTAAACCGACCACCGGTTCCGAAACAAAACTGTAGGGTCGTCGACAGGTAATTAACTTACAGGGCAAGTAAGGGATAGCACGATATCTTTTTTATGTTCTATTCAGATTAGAATATACTGTTTTCAAATCAAACGCACAAGAAACAGTACAAAAATTTGTCGGCTTCAAAGGACTTTCACCGGAAACTAATTGTCCAGAACTGTTCGATAAACAATCGCATTTCGAAAACAAATGAACGGCAATGTCTTTAAATGTTCAAATCAGCGAGAAACCACAACAAATGTTCAAATCTTGCTTAGTGTTTGCTTAATTTTACTTTACAAAAATAACGTTTCTTCATCCCTGCCCCTGAACACAGTGATTTGTTCCGCCGAGGCTCTACATTTATATTAGGGCTAGTAACTCGTAAGAACAGATGCGGGCCAGCGACGCACATCCTTTTCTGAAGGGACAGTAAAAGATGTTGTGTGCCTTGAGTTTGTGCTTCGGTAGGAACGATGTGAATGACGATGTAATTTTTGTAACGCCAGTGCCAATGATACAATAAAATTAGTACTACAGACAAATCACAGTGATGATTACGATTTCTTATACGTGTGCGGCATCATGACTTCAAACTGGAAGTATCCAATATTTTTAGGTGATTTTCCTTTTCATCTGGTATTGTGACATCGTAAGTAGTAACTTTCGTTTTGTTTACTTGGTACGTCCCTTCACTTGCCCTATGTGTTAAATACCTGTCGACAACCCTATTGCTTCAGAAAAAACATTTCCCCGAAACTCACAAATTTTACCACAAGTCCCTGGGCGTTCGGGACTTTTCCGTCGAAATAGATTTTTATGAGTATTTAGAACTTTGAACATACTGAGAGCAAAAAAATTATGTCACAAATGTTACAAATACTTGCATTTCTCGACGTTTCATGACATTTGGGGGGAAACAACTAGAACGCCCCCTCCTGGAACGCACTCCTCCACTTTATTTAATTTTAAGGAGCTGCTCCAAGAAAAAACTGACCCAATTAATTATATAAAAAAATTATATAAAAGAAAATGAAAATGTATACTTTTCTTATAAATACAATAAAAATAACATACCTTATCAAAGGATTAGGTTAGGTTATTTTAGGTTAGGTTAGCTGAGGACCTAACCTAACCCAAACAATTAAAATATGATATTTTCTTAAGTGTATATTTATAAAAAATCATTTTATTGTCTTTTATTAAATTTTTTTAAAATAATGAATTAGAGCAGTTCAGTTATCTACTCTCTTTCATTATATAAACAGAAAATTAAGTAAATTTGAGGAGGGCGTTCCAGGAGGAGGGCGTTCTAGGATAGACCCCATTTGGGGACTTTTTCGTCAAAATATTTTTTTTCGAATTTTATGAGATTTTAAATCCCATAAAAAACGAAACAAATTTAGCAAAAAAATTTCTGACGTTTATTCATTCCCACATTAGTGCTATTAAATTCTTAAGTTTCAGCCGAATTGCTAATTTACACTTGGTGGCACTCCCGTCAGGCAGGTAAGGGTAGGTTACGAATGGCGCAGTGGCAATAACGAAAAGCCATTGCAATCGACCCTTGACTTTCGTTCCGTCCGGGAGGAGAATGGAACGAAAATTAGGGATCAGGAGCCTCCCGGGCCGGGACCGCGGCTTAAAAGGGAGCTTACTACGCCCGGCCAATCGCTCGTCAACCGTACTGCCGCTCGGAGTAATTGGACTGCCAGTGGATGGCAGCGGCTAAGTTAAAAGAAATGTACGAAATAATATGAGAATAAAGATTGCTGTGAAGAACGCCATTGTATTCTGGGATGGACTTTCCAAAACTAAATAAAAATATTTGACAGCATCGTCGATGTCAAGCACCACAAACATGAAACACGAACATAATGGCAAAATATATTTTCGATATTTCCCTAACATATCATTGGGACGTAGCCACTGTCGCGGGCCGCGCATCCCTTATTGTCGAACATATTACTCCGAGCGGCACCACGGCAGAGTCGATTGTTGACCACGACCGGTGCCTCTTCCCCGCCTGTTCTGGTGGCCATCTTCAGTCTCAGAAAAAGAGTAATTTCTCTTTTCGTCTTTTGCCCAAGATCGCGCGCTGTCTGCATCACGGGCCGATAAAAGCAGATATCAGCACAACATTCCTACGTAATGTGGTTGTCAAATTGAAAGTAGAAACAGACTGGACGATCCCAAAACTCGTTCTTTTTGCTTCTAGAAACAATTAGAAACCCCCTAAAAATTCCAATAGAATTTCGTGTAAGGTACATCTACTGAAAGAACGAGCCTTTTCATGAACGCTCTGCATTCACCCATTCTTTTTTAAATCGACTTGTTTCTTTTTGTTTTTTTCCCCTCTACACTTTCAACTAAAAAGACCGTCAGAATTTTGAGCGGAAATTAGACTTAAAAATACCTCCCTGGCTGGGTGGATTAAGCTCCCCCTTAATCTGCGCGGCGGGCCGGCCAGGAGCGTCCGGCGGCGCCGGGCCCCGGCCCGGCCCGCGCGCCCCAGCCCGGCCGGGGCCGAGGTGGTGGGGATGATTGAGTCACAAGAATTAGGGGACAAAACCGAGACGAAATTCAAGGGTCTAAGATACGCTAGGGCGCTAGAACATTAGCGTAGCTGCGACCGGGCGGATACAACGAGGCCCGCAGGGCATCTGACTGGCCCCGCGGGGCTATACCCGTGAGGGGACAGCCACCGGCAGGACAAGGTAGGTGTGCGTCAGGCGTGGAGTGGTGGAACAGTGATTCGCTTTAAGGTAGTTCGTCCGCCAGAGGTAATAACGGTGAAAACCCTCAAAAGTATGCTCATTGAAGCACGAAATCGCGTTTTTTACAATGGTGTCTTCAAAATATCATGTCATTGGACTAACTTTTGAGATATTGGCGTTTAAAAATGACCCAATTTTACATGGGCTCTTATGGAAAAACGGGGTCCCGTCGCAGATAAATCGACTTTCTCCAAAACTCAAACGATACAGATCGCGCACACACATATCATCGGGTGCGTTGTTCTATTGCGAATCCGTGAATAACAAGATATCTGGGGGTCATTGATATAATAGAAGAGATCTTCGGAGTTATCAAGCTCAATGCGGAGCCGGGCGGCTGCCAGGGGGGACCCGCCGCCATGTTGGGGCGGAAGCGGCTCGGCGCGCGCACTCGGGCTCGCTTCAAACGGCTGCCGGGCGCGCGCGAGCTGCGACAGCGAAGCGAATGCTTATGACCGTTCGAACCCGATTGCCGACCGCAAACAGTTCCCAACATTACAATTCGAAATCGGGGACATTGAGCTTTTATCGTGAACCCTCAACAAGATGTAAACACCGAATGGCAGCCGGCCGCCAAGACAGAGAACTTCCGGTATGCCGCGCTGCCAACCTCTGGACGATGAACGCGAGTGGCACGACGGTGTTTATTTTTGGTTGAACACGATCATCCGATCTTAGGACACAACGAAACATTTCCATTACATCGCAAAAGATATTTAAAACGCATTTTTAAAAGTATAAGTTTTTTATTTTCCACGTCTCGGATGAGACGCATCAGTTTTGTTGGGTTTGCGGCAGGTCCAAAACTAGTCAAACGCACGACTTAACTACTTTATTTTAATCTGATTATAATGTAAAAATATTCTTAAAACCAAAGTACCCTATCAGAAATGCAAAAATTGACTATGCCATATTGGTTTTATATTTTTTCGGTGTTAGGAAATACGAAATTGAAGTATACCAGAGGACCACACTTGACTAGGCCCCCTGGCGGCCGAACCACTTTAAGCGACGCCTGTTACTCTACGATGCGGTCTGGAGTTCGCCCTCCTTGTTAATAACTATGACCGTGCTATAATCGTGAGAGGTACAATTAAATTTTTTTATGCATTTTGACGTAGAAAATTAAGCACTATAATGTATGCTCAGATCTGTAGATTGTAATGTACAAAATTGCACAAAATTGTACACCGACATTTCCTGTAATAAATTACAAATCATCCTGCGTGGGCCGATTTCCACTACCGCACTGATGATACTGTCAAAGGAAGTGCACACCTCGTTTTTTTCGTTCCGTTGGTATTTTGTGGCGTCATTGCCCGCACAAAAAAAGTAGATCTAGGATGTCTCCACAATGTCTCCGGCGGAGACATCCTGGAGACAACGGGGAGACATTGCGGAGTCTTTCTGGAGACATTTTGGAGACAAAACGTGAGTCACGGTGGAGACATTATACAGACATCGTAGATCCACCGCTTATTGTCGGGAGGATGTCTGGTTTCGGAGACATTCTTGAGACGTCACGTCAAAAGATCCCACCGAGACACTTCGGAGACATCCTCAAAAAATTCGCGACAGAAAAATGAGAATTATCGGAGCGCACCCCCGCCCGGCGAGCGAACTCGGGGGATTTCGATCCTCGGGCTTGCGACTCCAGAGTCTGACTCAGTACACGCTTGGGCAAGTGCGCGCTCACGAGCGACTGGTGCGACGGCATGCCTTCAACAGCATCCGTGCCTGCGTAGCCGCCGGCAGATGCCAGCCTGGCCGAGCGGCCAGCGTTGAATGGGACAGCAGAGCCGTTGGCCAAGCTCGCAGCGAGACGGATTTGGGAGTTTGGGCGCCGGGGTTCGAATCCACCCTAGTCCCGCCATATCCACTCAAAATTTTTCTCTTTACCTTTGATGCATACTGGCTCAGCGCGATGTCTCCGTCCCGCCTCTAGGATGTCTCCGAAACCAGACATCCTCCAGACAACGTGGAGACAATAAGCGGTGGATCTACGATGTCTGTATAATGTCTCCACCGTGACTCACGTTTTGTCTCCAAAATGTCTCCAGAAAGACTCCGCAATGTCTCCCCGTTGTCTCTAGGATGTCTCCGCCGGAGACATCCTGGATCTACTTTTTTTTTGTACGGGTGGTAAGAGAACTCAAGAAACTATCACACACCGACCAGTAGCACTTACTTGGTATTTTTTTATGTTAATATTTTTATGTTTTTCTTATGTTTGGTTACGCCACAGAATGCTCACTGAAATTTCCTTTTCCTTCAATTATGACCAAACAAATACACATATTTTGACTGACTAAAAAATACCGATTCCGAATTTCAGAGGATCCTGACCCTAAACGCTTGCAAATATTGTGACGAAGGCCAGTACTTATGAACCTACGTTGTTCTCGTTGTCGCCTGCGGAATCCAGGGCGGTGATCAAATGATCCAACCGCTTGAACAAGACCCCAAATTTTGCAAAGTTAGAGCTTCTTATGGTCACCAAGCCCGCCGCCCCCGAGTAGCAGCCGAAGGCGAGGCGCAGCTGCACCACGGCGCTTGACAGCGACTCGGCAGCCATCACGTCCGTTATATCCAGCAACACCAAGGTCACCACCGCGACCAACGACACCTGCGCCCAAAAGACGACTCCTCAAGTTGAAACAATATAGGCGTACGCCAGACCGCGTCGTGGCGTAAGTCTTCGCTCATTACGAATCACTGTTCCGCAACTCCACGCCTGGCGGTTGGGCTAATGTTGGAAAATGTTGTTCGTCGATTAATCGATTGTCGATTTGAAACTTTCATTTCATCGATTTTTAACGACTAATTAATAATTTTCATCGATTGATCGATCAACTGAGCGAATTTCCGAAAAATCGCACCCCCTCCCCCCATTTGAGCCTCTACCTGCATACACACGGCACTTGCTATGTTAAAATAAAGAGAAGCATAGACAAAGTAAGTGAAAAATGGAACTTAATGGAAAGTTTAGTAAGTCTTTATAAAATCTGAAGTTTTATTAGGTACACATTGTACAAATTTGTACTGACAAGAAAGACATTCACAATGTAAAACAGCAAGTATGGCACTACCAGGCAGGCGCGGATTTAGGCCCTCCTTACAGGAGGGTGGCACTTTTCACTGTTCGGCCAGGCGGGTTGCCAACCTTCCTGAGTATCCCGTAGGGCTTATGTCGCGAACTTACTGAGCGAGGAGCTACCGATCGCGTGGACCGAAAATCTGGGATCGTAAATTGTGGCAAGAACTTTTGATCCTCAGTGCATGCAACTGTCGAATCCCAAGTCGTTTTGCTGTACTACGCACCTGTCGGTACCGTTTGGCGCGTGTCGGGGACGAGTGTGCGAAACGAGACCACAGCTGTGAATGGGTATGGTTACCCGTCACTGACCAAGCTGGGGCCGAAAGGTGCTGCCGCGTCTGGTTTGTACCGCTTTTGGGTTTGTACTTTACGTTTTTCTCATGAAATGGGCGCTCAAATCGAAATGAGGCTAAGAAACTTTAAAGATCCACGTAAAATAGAACGGGCGCTACGAATGTAGCGTTTTCCTCATCCCCCTTTATTTTTGAATTTCGCCCCATACGCTCCGCTCCGTTTTGCTCCGTTTTCAACCTCTTTGGCCGCGGTTCGTCACTTAAACTTTGGATCAAATGGTTTTCGTGGTGCTCATTAGAAACGCAAGCCAAGAGAGATCACGAAATTTCACAGCCGCAATTCGATTTTAGCCCCTTTCCCACGTTTGATAATTTGGTACGTCTACATTTTCAGAATTTTTTATTTTTTGAGAAAAACGCCAAGTACAAACTCAAAAACGGTGCGTCTTACAGCAAAACAACTGTGGTTTCGACAGTTGCATACATGGATTAAAACTTCGTGTCACACTTTTCGATCCTAGATTTTTGATCCACCCTAGCCACTAATGCGCCGAAGATTCATTAATTTCACCTTTCCGAAGGGGACCTAAGATAGTCGCGCGAACGAAGCGAGCTTATTTTTTGCAAGGTTCGACTTCCTAGAAGGAAGCCAACGAAGTAGCAATTGCGGATCCACCGATGCGGCACTTTCTAAAGGCTCCTAAATTACACACCACCATAACCAGATTAGGGGCGAGCGTATTGGTGCCGACGTAAAAAATATATCAGAAAAGTTAGCAAGCCTTGGCAAGCGCCCAATAATTTTTGTTCAGAATTTCCGGACCACTTCTAGCAGTGGCCATTTGTTCCAGCGTGGCGGCTGACCCTACATGAGGAAAGGGGGGGGGGGGGGGGGGGCATTGGGGGCGAGTCCCCCCCCCCTTCAATCCGCGCCTGTTACCAGCAATTAAAAATTTTAAACTGTATGTCAAGTAAAAACCTGTGTTACATTTACTGCAACATATATAATGACTAACCATCTTATTAGATAGCTAACTAGATAATTGTACAGCAAAGTTGTGAAACATAATAATAGATGAAGATAGATGGCACTAAACAGGTACAGAAATTTGACTAAAATTTACTCGGCATACTAATACTTTTTTGGCACAGACCGTGGAAAAAAAAGTCATTCTGTCGCGGTAGAAGTTGCAGGGACACAGAGATACACCATGGCAAGGTCAAGTACATGTTCGAGCCCATGCCTCAACCTCATCGAGACTGCCGGTGGATTCGGGTTGGATTCCCTGTCTACGACGCCGCTCTGGAGGCAGGCCGTCAGCTGCGCCGCCACAAGCCGCGAACGGTCATGTTCGGCAAGGTCGCCCGACTTCTCCCTGATAAGAGAGTCCACAGCCCCCCAAATTCCTGAAGTCCGCTCCGCCTGCATGTCCGGCTCAGCAGCTGCGGACTCTTGAGCTACATTCTCTGCGATCCTTGTGCCTACAAATATGAAGGGAAACAATAACGTTAGTGGGTATGTAACCGCGACACGCATCACTCCCGGCACCAGCAGAGGAAAAACATTAACGAGCATCTACGAGTGTTACACTTACTCAGGTGGTTCACTACATGGCGCACAGGCTGAAGCTCGCTGAAGACAGCCTTCTTGAAACGCAGGTCCAAGAGCGTGGCGGCGGCCTGCACTCGCAAGAACTCTAGGCCTGAAAACTTCTTATCAAGCTCTTGCTTTTGCTCGATGTTGAATTCCAGCGGCGTGGCCGGGGCGGAATCTTTAGTACCCTGAAACTAAAATTACATAAACTGTCTGCCACGTCATTGGGTCATGAAATGATAAAAAGGGAGTATGTTAATTGCTTAATTCCATGTAAGATAGGGATGCAGAGGCTATCCGTTACCTGCCTCTCCCTACTCACTATCTTGGTGGCCTCCTCACTGAAAATCCGAGGGTGAGGTTCGTTACCCTTACAAGGGTGAGCAATTTGACTCAAATTTCTATACTTTTTAAGGGCGAGGTTTTAGACGGTCACCGCAATTAGGCGATGCTACTAGGAATTGTCGCCCTAAAAGAGCGATGTCTGAGGAATGTTTTCCCTTAAGGGCGAGGTTCATTTCCCTAATAGTGATGGTAAGCCCATCCCCCTAAACAAGCGACGCATACCTCCATCGCCTAATTTACGCGATGAATCTCACCCTTCGTTATTCAGTGCTCCGTAGGCCTCAACATATCTCTGGCTTCGGTCAGGACCTCCACTTAGTCCATGCTCAAAATGTGAGGGGGTCGAGGGGATCGATCATGTAAAATCCGGAGTTCCACCGCGTACGGACCTCTCGAATCAGTTTCAGACACTCGTGCTCGGCCTTGCCACTCTCTCGATGCAGAGCCTTCAGCTTTTCAGTAGCCACCTCGCTAGACCGGAACCAGCGGACCGTCTTCTTCACCTTAATCATTACCGCACGAAAGGACGTCGGAAAATCCGCGTCCTGACCAGAGGGCTCTTCCAGCAGGTCATCAAGTGCGTCGATCGCCGCCTCTTCGTCTTCCGGGACGTGAGTCACGTCTTCCTCTTCGGACGGAACCGGAATGTCGGGGAGATCCAGCACCGCCTGGCAGACCCCGCTCAGCAAATGAGCTTGTCAGCGCGCGCCGCTGCCTTGATATTGGTGCCCCCGTCGGAGACCACTGCCCTGACACGGTCACGAGCTATCCCCCGATCCTTGCAAATCTGAGCCATTGCTGATTAAAAGTTTTCCGTCGTCTTTCTCTTAGGCATGGGCTGAACACCGATCTCGACACATGTTATCTCTTTGCCTGAAATTGAGAAGACAGTATGTAATGAGGTCCTTCGCCAAAATCGCGAAAGGGAAGCGAGAGGAACTCTAGTACTACCGGCGGCTGATTGCGACGCGAGGCAGGCAAGGGAAGTGCTACCGAGAAAAATATTCCTCCCGTTAATACCCCACGCGCGCAGTTCTCCCGAAAGCGGGGCACTACTTCCTGCGCTCGTTGGATTTCCATGTACCACTCGCCCTCTCGGAGCTAGCGGTGACGCCCAGGTAACCCTGCATAGTGTGGGAGTCCGTCCACAAGTCAACAGTGCGGTACACGGGGTCTGCCGCGGAGATCTTCCGGAAGACATCCCGCAGATTGTCGTGCATCTCGATCATCCTCTGGGTTACCGTCTGCTTGCACGGGACCTTGTACAGCGGCTGAAGCTTTGGCTGAACGTGCGGAACGCGTCGTCTTCCGGGTCCTTAGCGCGAGATTCATCTTGGACATCATGTACAGCATACTGTCAGTGACGACCTTGTCTCGGTACCCCCCCTCCTGTAAAAAGTAATAAAGAAATAAAATAAGCCACGGAGCGTATCGGAATAGGGTACTCTGGGCCGGAAGCACTAACGGCTGAAAGAAAATGCGGAAGCGTCGTAGGGAACAACACAGGGCAACACGGCGACCTCTTCCGCCTCCGAAATACCCTGTGGCCATAACGCGGACGGGGAGGGTGGGTAGAGATGTCTGACGGGACGCACCGCGGACCGGTCGGGTGTCAGCCTCTCGCTCGTACCGGAGCAGCCTACTGGCCTTCCGGTACGGACGAGACCTCTGAGAACAAATGCGAACGGTTGGTGCAACGAACAACAATCAAGTGCAGCTACTAGCGAATCGGGGCAAGACGCGACCCGGGATGAGACGGAATCGCAAAGGACCACGGGCGCACTCCGATGCAGTCCCCCGGTGAGTGCAAAAAGTGTAGACCAACGCGCGTCATAACGTAGAGCTGTCACTTGCTTGAAAATGCCAGCGCCCAGTTCAGGCACCTGTCGAGAGGGTCCCCGTCACGGCCGCCAGCAGAAGTGCCCGCGGCGCCGCTCCCGCTCCCCGAAGACGACGCCGTGCCCCTATTGGTCCTCGCCTGGCCCGGCTCCGACGCGTCGGCATCGCCGTCAACGGCCTGAAAGATCGTAATTTTTAAAAAAATATTCTTTGTGTAAATGCCGTGTGACCCGCGATGACACGCAATTTAATTCATTCCGTTACTAACCTCAACATCGTCCGGATTGTCTTCCTCCTCTTTGTCAGCTTTGTCGCTGCGCTTCTTCTGGTGAGGTTCTTCGTCAGGTTGATAAAGTGGTCGTGGGACAGATGGTGATACAGCGTCGACGTCGCCGGATAAGTGTTTTCCTTCGTACACTTTAAACAGTTCGCTAGCTTCTTGCTGCCACTTGCCGTTTTCTTGCAGTACCCCCACACAGGCGGCGGAGCCATTGTGTTTGGGCATGAAATGCTGATGCGCCAACTATCATAAACTCTGCCACCGGCTCGCACGTAAACAAAACCTCCGCAAACGCGCGCGGCTTGGCGGGCTTGGCGCTGTTCGGCAGTCCGGGCGTCTCCCCACTCAGTAGAACGCCCTGCGGGAGTCACTCTCTCCGAACGGTCGCAACAATGCTCATGTTCTGGCTTCTGAACGTATCCTACATCATCCTTTCGTCCTCAATGCCGCTCAACCAGTCCTAACCTACCCTTACCTTCCTGAGCCTAACTTACCCAAGCCTCCACTAACCTTACCGAGCGTATCCCACCCGAGTCACTGATTCGCCCCTCCCTGACAGGCGCATGGCACATAATCGATATACCTTGGGCGGTTCTGGAGCAAGGAGAGCCATCGCGCGCGCCCATGCAACGGTCCAGTAATGTGTAATTAATTGGGTGTTCAAAACCGTTCAATATCTCGACTTGTACCGAAGGTATCGAAAAAGTCATCGGGCCATTTTGTTCCATAGGGCTTCAGGAACACCTCACCAAATTTTCATGCTTCTATCACAAAATGCAGTATTCTTTTGATATCTCGGTCGTACCGGCCCCGCTATCACCATGTCGGCGGCTTTTAAATTTTAGACCACTTCTGAAAACTACCTAAGAAGCCGCTTGAGCTGCAGTGCCCCTGAGGGGAGGTTGGCCCTGGTATGATGCAAGAAGGATGTGGTCAAAATTTCAACATTCTACGTCTTGCCGTTCTCGGGAAGTCGCGCGGACAGGCAGAAAGACGAACACAAATAAAAAGACAGAACATTTTGGGGCTAGTTCACTGAGCGACAGCGAAGCCCTGGACCGACTGGGTCAAAAATATTTTGTCTGTCCGTGTGTCCGCACGATTTCTCAAAAACGATTAGTCGTAGGAGTACCGTTTGGAGTACCGTAGCTTTAGAAGTTTCTTTGAAAATTTTTACAATTGTTATAAAATACATAAATTAGTTAAAATATGGATTGCGGAGGCGCAGCCTTCTACTTTCCTCTCTCACGGCCAAACGGTGGCCCCTGTACAAAATTCCTTTAAGCCCGACCCCCCATAGAATAGAATGAGACAACAAATACAGCAACGTGCGGCATGGACCCCCGTCCCCGGGCTCGAGATCCATGATGGCGGACATATGAAGCAAACTATCGGGAATATCTGGAGGACCGAACCACCCAGAGAGATGCGGTTTGCGGTGCTGGCCATCGTAGCGGTAGGATATTCCGATTCCTAGGCCATGAAACCGGGCTCGAGACTACGAACCCCGTCCTTGAGATCCACTTTCCATTCTTTATACGGTACGGCCTAGCGACCTGCAGTTTTCGACATTGGCCTTAGCGGGCCGCGGCATAGGAAAACAAGAGCCTACAGCGCCTACAGCACTGAGTGGCCCTCGTTAACTGAGAAACGAATTTATTCTCAAAATAGTAATATGAGACCACTTGGTATAGGAACCTACAACGCGCTGTATGTCGACTGACCTCTCAGACCGCGCGTCCACAGCGACATTGTTAATAGGCCTCGCGCGAACCACTATTACAAGCCCTGGCAGACCGCGGCCGCGGGGAGCCAGCCGGAGCGCACAGCACGGCTAGCCAAGTTGACAACAATACGTCTTGGCAATAAATGGTAAAACAGCCATTTCAAAAATGTTTATATTTAGTTAAATTAGGACCGTGAAATGTGGCTCGATTTAATGCAAAATGTGCATGCAAACAACATACCTTACTTTGTATTTTTAAATTAACATAGGTGATAAATAACATTACATTTTGAAGTTGGCTGTATTGGAGTACCGATCTTCCCTTTCTTGCCCCACTTTAGTGGAGCCTTCTCTCTTCCTGCCCCAGTTCTGTTGCGCCATCTCTCGGCGCGCAGCTGAAATGCGGCCGCGCGAGCGCGGCTACAATGACACCCCCAGTGGGAGAATAACAAGCTGGCCCGTGCCTCCGTCGAACCTCGGTGCCGGTTCCGCTCCGCTCCTTCGGCACCTCGGTTCGACAGGGGGACTTGGCCAGCTTGGCCTGCCCGCGGCGTTCGCGGGGGCCTCCGGCCCCCGCCTCAAGTCACTAGCGCTGTGTCCGCTGGTACATATTTTTGTAACGATTAAAATCGCTAACCTCAGCCCGTCCCGACTCGCGACGGAGTGCGCCTTGCAGGCGAACCAGACGCAGTGGCCAACCCTAACCTATCAAACAAATCTCATAAAACAGAAACGCGACAAAATTTGAAAATTGTTGCCACCGTACTGTCGTGGTACCCAACTTTTCTTCAAAGGCATTGGTTACAAATGTTGTTTAGCGTAGGCACACTGGATGGCCATTGGTTGGGGTACGGACAATAAATACGTGAGTAATTAAAACTTGTTTGCATAACTATAACACATAGGGATTTATTCAAAGCATCAGTGCAATAAGAAACTATTACATAAAGTGGACTGATATTAATACACAACTTGAAATCATAATATGTGTCCCTAATTATAAATAAGAGTACAAGTAATCAGTCGCACTGGAAAGCGAAGCTCAGAGATCTAAATAAATAAAGATATAACAATGCATAAATCATTCCAAACTTAACATGGGTATAGTAAGCTAAGGCAACCAAAGTTATCACAGTAAGTTATCCAAATAAGGTTGATATTATTAAGTATTAGAGTTAAGAAATAGATCAAAGCTTATAATTATTAAGGCACCAATTAAAGGCACCAAAGGCAAAGAAAATAATCAATACAAAAACATGAAATTTAACAGACATATTTAAACCCCCTAATACAGTAAACAAATACAAATCCCAAACACAAAACATCCAAATCAAAAGTAGAACAGTCCTGGAAGAAATTCATTTAATCTATACACATCTTGCTCCGAACCAATTCAATGTCTGCAGACAGGCAAACAATAACCAAGGTGCATATGGAACGGTAACAAGTCTTATATTGGTCACTGTGTACTAACTATCAATATTAATCAAAGAAGCCAGCGGCATAGGTCAAACAGACCAAAGGCATATTATAAACGCCTAAAATAAATTAATATAGCACCATACATAAGTTGCTGTAACACACATGATCAAATTTATAAACACTAAAGTTCCCCGTCAACTTGGTCGAACCAACACTGTATTAAATAGCAGCCATAAAAACGGCATAATATCACAATAAATCACATAGCCGTGATTGGACCAATAATTAATTAAGACTTGTAAAGTCAGAGCAAGATGGAGTAACAAGAAAACAAACAGATTACACTGGGCCCAGAGTAAATAGAAAATTTAAATATGGCTGACCATGGTGGGAATGAAGTTGAGAGGGAAAGGGGTCGGCGCCACCCCAGTCCGCCTCGTACACAGACTCCATCACACAAATTATTAACAATAAAACACACACACCACATTGCTTGTTCAAGCAATGTTGAATAAATAATATAAAAATTATAGAAAAATATCACAGCACTTCACTATCACTACACTTATATCACAGCTCTTGTTGGAATTCACTTTGGGCGTATAAGCCCCACCGCTGGAGTTGGTGATGGTGAAGTAGTGCATGATGGATGGGCCGGCAAGGTGGGAGGCAAGGCAGGTTAGGTTTTTAGCACATGGCTAAATTGGCACGTTCCCGGGGTAATCTTGAGGCCCTGCAGGTTATAAATTCCGATTACAACGTGTGTGACATGGGGAACATAACCTTGCCTTTCTTTCAATTTCCTACCTTGCGGGCATGAAGATTCTGTAGGTGAACATGATGAGGTTGTAGATCGAGGTTAAGGCACTGGGCGTGGACGACGTGTCGGTGCCGCGTCGTGACAACGTCTCCTTTTTTTCACTTTCCGATCCGCACAGCTGAACAGTTCCGGCTCAACTCCCTTTCTTCTTGCGGAGCAGCCGCGGGAAGGTGGACTATCGTGAAGTTGGCCAACTCCGGTATGAAAAGTTGGCCAACATTCTCGGGGACCGTCCCTAAGCGACAAATATACCGCAACGTCGTCAAGACGGCGCTAAACATCATTCCGTGGACAGATAGAGTCGTGCAAACCGGCGATTGATCTCACAGATGTATGCGAAATTAAATCAAGAGTATAACAGCCGGTCTCAAGGCCCCCCACCCCGTGGCCAACTTCACGATTGTGAAGGTGGAGGGGAGGAGGGCGTGCGGTGACGTCATCGGGGATGAGAAATTCGGGAGTGAGTGAGGAGGGTTGGTGATGGTGGTTGGGTGGCCTACCTCTTGGGCGCTGGGACCCGTCCCACGACAGTAAGTTTATATACGCCATAAGAAAAGTCTATCCAAATTTGAAGTTTCTGTGTAAACGATAAGTCAGCGAACAGACGTCCGAACGAACGAACAGTCGGCATCAGATTATAAGCCCGGCTCCTGTACGTTTCTACCGAGACGTGTCAGGACGGGCTAAAAAGTGGAATAGTCGATGCTAAGGGGTCCTCGCCCCGCTCGGGCCCAACAAGGGCACCACACCAGAACCACCTCTCTCCTGACCGCGCACAGTGGGACGGATTCCGCAAAAGACGATCGAAACTCATGGCGCGAGAACTAGTGAAGATATTTTCACCAAAACTTGTGTCCGGGGGTTTGAAAGTGTATACGAAAGTGAACACCATTACGTTGTCAAATTTACTCAGTGGCGTACCCTTCTACCAGTGGCGCAGCCACTCCATGTAAGATTTTGTGCGGTCAACTTCAAAATCCCGCTAAATCAGTGGTTTAGGCTGCCGAATCCAATTTTTTTGTTAAAATAATGCTGTGGCGTACATCTGAGAGCCAGTGGCGTACCCTGCCACTACTTGCGTACGTGTACACAAGTAGTACAAGTATTACAAGTAGGACATACAATTTCTTGGAAATTTTCGCAATTTTCACTGTACAGGTGTTTATAATCCAAATGTGATTTGAGATTTTTTGATTGGTCTCCTTTTACACAGTTGACAAAAAAATCAGAGAAATATATTTTTACATTTTCAGATTCATAAGAGAATTTCAATTGCCGGGTCAAAAAACAAACAATAATTAACTCGTGGCAAAATCGCAATAGAAACTTGCTAACCCCGTAAAACGAAATATAAAACAAAATATCACTAAAACATCTTAAGAAGAATAAAACTGAGAATCCTCTGTGAAAGTTAATCAGAAAATGTCACAAAACTAACTAGAAACGAAAATACAAACGCCAGGTGGCTGGGTCGTGCCGCTGCGGCACTACGCTTCCCGCCATATGCCGCAGCAGCGGCGGGAGATTCAAATTCTCGCCAAGAGCGCGTCCACATTACCGCCTTTTTCTCGCAGGACGGCGAGAAAAAGAACGCAAGCGCTGTGCCACGAGTACTAGCGACCACGACGATTCTAGCGGTGCGCCATTCGAACGATGAATCTCAAGTTATCGGTTTACGTGTAAAGGTTATGGGCGCCGCAGAGACACGGTAACTTTGGCGGTTTATATTTCGAGAACGCGATTTCGTCGGGCTAAACCCTTCTGTGCCCAGGTAGTGTGGACCTTTTCCAATATGCCGGTCAACAAGCGGGATCCCTGCAAATGAGTTTAAAATTCGACTTTCGATCGTCTTTTTTGGGATCCGTCCCACTGTGCCACGCACCCCATGCTCGAGAGCCAACTGCTATATTTCGAACGGTATGAGCTACTGACTTGCGGATTTTGACGTTGGCCTATGCGTGCCGATAGGTGCCGTTAGGCCGCGCAGCAATGGGAAACAAGGGCACACCACCACGCCCACCGCTCTCGAGACCTTGCACCCCGTCATCGAGAGCTACTTATTATATTTTTTCAAAAGAATACCGGTCTCGAGGCCAGGGACCACGTCCTCGAGAGTCGAGGAGCAGCGGATCAGTGACTCGAGTGGGCGCTCGGTTATGTTCGGTTATTTGAGGCTTCAGTAGGCCAGGCTCAGGCAGGCAAGGGTAGGTTAAGACTGGTTGAGCGGCATCGGTGACGAAAAGGCAATGTAAGATACGTTCGGCTGCAAGAACTTGAGCGTAGCTCCGAACGGGCGGAAACGGCGACGCCCGCAGGGCGTCCTACTGACTGGTTGGCCCCGCAGGATCTTACTCGTCGGAAGACAGCCGCCGGCAGGCCAAGCGCTAGGCGTGGAGTTGTGGAACAGTGATTCGCGATGAGCGAAGCCTGTTACGCCACGACGCGGTCTGCCGTACACCTACCTTGTATTCTCCAAGCTTCATTTATCCCAGAGCAAAACAAGACTGTCCGGTTGAACGCAGGGCGTGCATGGAGAGGCTCGCTCTTTGTCCGCTCGTACCTCTCATGACATTCTATCGGAATTTCTAGGAGTTTTCTTATTTTTCTCACATAGAAGCAAAATGAAAGAGGTAAGCGCTCACTTTGTCTTTTTCTACACTCATCTCGTAAATTAAATAACGTATAATAGTAATGCTGTTTTTATCGGTCTGTGATGTAGACAGCGCGAATTTTTGGGAAAACACGAAAAATGAAATAACTCTTTTCCTGAGACCGAAGATGGCCGCTACAGCAGGCGCGGTCGCGGTCAGCAATCGTCTCTGCTGTGCACGCGGCACGCTCGGAGTGGTTCGTTCGACAATAGAGGAAGCGCGGCACGCGACCGCAACGGCTACGTCCCAATGATATGTTAAAAATATAAAAAATATGTTTTCTCATTACGTATATGATCGTGATGCTTGACATCAATGTCATCACATTCATATTTTTTTGAAATCTGGAACATTGATTTAGTGGAGATCAGACGAAGAGTCCACCCCAGAACTCAATGGCGTTCTCCATGGCAGTCTTTATTTTCATATTATTCCGTACATTCAGTAAAACTTAGTAGCTGCCATCCACTGGCGGTACAATTACTCCGAGCGGCACCACGTTGGACGAGCGACTGTTGACCGGGGGCAGCACTTATTCCCCAGACACGGTGTCTACGTACCCAAATAAAGAGTAATTTTTTTCTGTTTTCAAAAAGTAGTTCGTGAGGATTCACCTACATCACAGTCCGATCAAAACTGTATACTCAGAACACTCCTGAGTTTTGTGGTTTCGAGATGAAAGTGTGGTCTAACAGACAGTCGAGCGGAATATTCGTTCTTTTTTGCTACAGCATATGTAGACCCGGGTAAAACGGGCTGTATACGGGCCTGTAACGATTTATATGGTTTTGTATACGGGCCGTCATTGTATACAAATTGTTCACAAAACTGTATACGAACTGTATGCGAAATATATAGGGCTGTATACGTACCATATACGGTATTTATACGACCCATACACGAGTGTATATGGTGTTTGAGTCATATACGGACATATATGAAACCATATACGTCTATATACGGACATGTATACAACCGTATACAAATAAACGTACAATTCATATACGACGCCATACGGTCCATATACAATTTCATACAATGTATACACGATCGTACACGATTATATACAATTTTTAGTGTATATATATATATATATATATATATATATATATATATATATATATATATATATATATATATATATATATATATATATATACACACACAATCCATATACAATCCGTTTTACCCGGGGTAGTAGCAAAGAACGAGTAAAGAAGCGGTGACACTTAAAAATCAACCTGTCCCTCTAAAGGGATCGGACCTTCAATGATGAACCCAAACCCGGTTCCGCTTAGCTACTTAGCTTGTTTTACGCCGCGCGAGGCGCCCGCGTGCTTTACTCACCGTGGACTTGCCCGAGTAAAACAGGACCTTTGGAGTTACAGGTTGATCTGGACCTTCCAAAAAACGGATCTGCTCCTTAATGAAGACGCGGATGTCGCCCCGATCAGAGCTGTGATTTTGAGGTCGCCTCCGGGGCGGGAGTCTCAGGCTGGAATGTTTCTCCATCTGGAAAATGCGCGCCACAGCACTTTCAAAAGTTACCTCCGGCGAAGTCCCGAACAATAATGGACATATCTGTTCGTAGGAAGTTACTACGGATACAGCCCAGTTTTTCTATTCGTAGGAATTCCTACGAATAGAGCTTTCGTGTCTTATTCATAGTAATTCCAACGGATAAGGCTTAGAACCACTATTCGTAGGAAAAGTGCACAGTAGACGTGCTACCTTCTGCTGGAGTGCGTTCGGAAACACCGCCCGGGTCACCCCGAGCCGTTCGGAAACTCTCGGGCGACTCCGATTGAGAAGGCGGGACGGGCGACTTGTACGAGCAAATCTTTCTTTGTGTAAGTGCTCATTTACAAAGATTGATCAGAAATGCGGTACCGTGAGTATGATCAGTGTTACGCAAATTTATAAATGATGTTATGAAAGTAGAAACAGCTGTTACTATCCATCATAGATATGAATAAATATGAATAGATATCGGAAGAGGTTAGAACATCCGCATGTCGGCATTTTAAATTCCCATCAGCTTTATATCATATTACAGCTTCTTCATAATGGAAGAAATACCACTTGACACCGAAAGGTTTAAGCTCATTACGACGCCCGAGGGAAATCTGGTCATCTCAGATGACAACATTCTTCTCTTCGATTCCCTAAGTAAGATTGTAGTGCAATCCTCTGATTTCATTTTCATGTCCCGTTACTTAAACATCATGATGTAATTGTTTATTCTATTCCAGCCCAAGAACAAGTCCTTGTGCGCGCTACTACGGAGCTGTTAGAGGCGTACGGGGTTTCGACTGTCAATGCTGATACCACATCTACAGCTGATTTGAATGCTTGCAAGGAAGGTATTCCCCTTTTAAGTTTTTTCCTGAAATATTTGTGGAGCATAGATTCATGACTATTGAAGAATGAAAATTAATCCCAATGTATTTATTGCAGGCAGTGACACACAAATATGGAAAGGTGATGACAATGCCGTCCTCCAATTGATTCATTTATGGCATGATAAAGAGCCTCAATTTAAGAGCACTTCCATTAAAAATGATGTTGTGTGGAAGTTAATTGCTTCAGAGCTCTCAGCTGCTAATGAGAAATGGAAGTTCACCTGGCAACAATGTAGAGATAAGATTAAGTATATTCGAAAGGAGTACGTTAAGGTGAAAGACAACAACAGCAAGTCGGGCAATCCTCCCAAAACGTGCCGTTTCTTCAATGAAATGGATGAAATTTTGGGAGATAAACCTTGTGTGAAGCCTGTGTCTGTTGCTTCGTCAACGCTTAAAAGACCCCTGCCTCAAGCAAACAATGGTGAAGACAGCAGTGACAGTGGTGATGAGACTGACAACACAATCCCAAAGAAGAAAAAGAAGACTAAGGTAGAGAAACAAATAGAGTCTTGGACTCTTAAACTCCAAGCTGATGCCAAAGCCAGAGTGGAAGCCCGTGAGCGTCGTTTTGAAAGAGGGCTGAAGGTGTATGAGGACACTATGAAGAAACTCATTGATAAATTGTAAGGAGTGTTCATCTTACTTTTTCCACTATCACAGTACGGGTCTTAAATTGTACTTAATTGCATCTTGTTGCTGACCGTCCAAGCAATTGATGCCGTCCTCACTAATGTAGTTTTTAAGGGGCAATTAATGTTGCTTTAATCCTCAGAATATCTTTGAGTAATGCCCACTGTGATTTATTTAGTTTTAAAAATACCATGACCAAATATTAGTGTGACTTGTCATATTTAGTTGACCATTTGTGATTTTTATTTTCATTACTTTGAATAGGCCAGTATTATCATGTGGTCATTACATGTGTGCCATTTGTATCCATGACATACTCATATATATTTCTATTGCTTATTACATACTTATATAAGTATTTATGTACCTCTTAGTATAATGTTGAGAGATGATATTCTTTATTTTATATACAACAAGTTTTATTTGTTCTCTACAGTCTATTGTTCATTAAAGAATACATTTATATCAATTTGTCTTCTCTTCTTTCCCAGAGCAGTATTCAAGTAAAATGTTTCATTTCTTCACTGACCCATATTTCTGGCATGATGCTGGGCCACAATATTGACTAAATGATTCCTCTTCGCAGCCCCTGCTGGGTGGAAAGGTACTTCTTGAATAGGAACAGGATCATTGTTCACATCCACAGCTTGATTATTCTCTAAGCCTTCCCTTAAAAAATCATCATTGTCTTCATCCATCCCGAGGAGGCAAACATTGTGAAGCACACAGCAAGCCAATATTGTCTGAGGTATGATGTCAATGCGTTGCATGTCCAAATACTTCAATCTCCTGAATCTTCCTTTCAGTAGAGCAAAAGCTCTCTCGATCACTTGCCTCATGGAACTCAGAGCAGTGTTAAACCTTTTTTGTTTCTGAATTATTAAAAGAACCACTTCATTCTGTTAGAGGGCCATAAGGGCAATAACTTTAAAAAACTGAGGTAAATGCACATGTAAGTTGTGTTTGAATGGTGACAATACACTCCCTTACCTCTGTAAGGATTCCTCTGTTAATAAAAGGTGGGATGCACCAGGAGAGGACTGGGTACGCCTTATCTCCTATAATGTACTCATCTTCTGGGAAATATTGGAGTAAATTATTTTGGACAGTTGCCCAGAGGTCAGAGTTACGGAACACTCGCACATCAGGAACAGATCCTGGATGACCAGCAAAGCAATCTGTGAAGAACAAGTCTGCATCGCAAACTGCTTGCAGTGTCACAGCATAAAAATTTTTCCGAGTATTGTAAAATTGTCCATCAACCTGTTAAATGGCTTAATCGTTGTTAGTCCATCCACATGAGAAAATTAACTGCAACGTGTGTGGAAAACATACTTTTGGTCGAGGAATCTGAATGTAACTACCATCAATCGCACCAATGACATTTGGCAAAACTCCAATCCTAGAAAAGCGAGCTTTGACTCTTTGCAGAGTTGGACCAGTTGGCCACCGAATGATTGTATGGGCCTCTCCAACTAAAGCCAAGATCACCCGCTGGAAACTGTCATGAAGAATTGACTTCCCCATATCAAATCTGTCAGCAACTGACCTGCAACAGTAACCACACTATATTAGAAATTGGCGGACACATCACTTGTCTTCATTTCAGTATTCTATTCTACCTACCGGTAAGAGTCAGGCGTCGCCAGCAGCCAAAGAACTGACATAAGTTGTTTGCGCACTTCAATTCGAGGTCTTCCAGTCAATATTTCGTGACCATCTAAAGCAGGTCCTAACATATGCTCTAAATTTTGATATGTGGTACGGGTGAGACGAAAATGCTGTCTAAATTGTGAGTCACTATATCGTGGAATTGTCAACTCAAAAAATTCTTCGTTGCGTACAGGTTTTTCACTCTCTCCGCGAAGTCTAAGAGTGGCTTGCATACACACAAGAGCATTATTTAGGTCTTCATCACTATCCCCGTCGCTGTCATCCCCCAAAACATTTAAATACTGGTCGGAGGCAATGAGCGCCAAGCCCAAAACAACTTTCCGACGACGGTCCATCTAGTTTGTTATCAATAAAGTTAAGTAAATGCAGGTAACTGTCTACTCCCTAACTCCAAACTGTCGAGCAGCTGCAGCAGACGACGCCCGGCGGCGCTCCTCGCCCGTTCGGAAACCCCTGCCACCCGAGCGTCACCTTACCCCCTCCACTAACCACCCAACTGGGTGACTCGGGCGGTGTTTCCGAACGCACTCCTGAGTGAGGGTCTGGTCAAGTTGGGTAGCGCCCGCTAGGAAATCCCTTTAATGTTGTTATTATATACACAAGGACTTGTGCGAACAAGGTAGGCGTACGCCAGACCGCGTCGTGGAGTAACAGGCGTCGCTCACCGCGAATCCCTGTTCCGCCACTCCACGCCTAGCGCACGCCTACCTTGGCCTGCCGGCGGCTGTCACCTGACGAGCAGGACCCTCCGGGGCCAGTCGGTAGGACGCCCTGCAGGCGTCACTCTCAGCGCGGTGGCAGTCGGTCAAAACTGCGCTCATGTTCTCACTTCCGAACGTATCTTACATCAGCCTTTTCTTATCAATGCCACTCAACCAGTCTTAACCTACCCTTACCTGCCTGAACCTTGCTTCCCTGACCTCTACTAACCTAACCTAACCGAGCGTAACCCACTCGCGTCACTGATCCGCCCCTCCACGACAGGCGCATTGGGCATACTGACCTTACTCAACCGGTGGATTTATAACTTTGGACCGCATGTGAAAATTACCTAAAAAACCGCTCGGGCTGCAGTGCTCCCGAGGGGAGGTTGACTCTCGTATGGTGCAAGAAAGATGTGGTCCAAATTTGAGTATTCTACGTCAAACCGTTCTCGAGATATCGCGCGGACAAACAGAAAGACAGACAAAACATTTTTGACCCAGTCAGTCGGTACAGGGCTTCGCTATCGCTCACCCAATTAGAGTCAAAAGATTGTGCGAAGAAGCAGGGTCGCCATTGTGTTCGTAACGAACTAGGTTAGGTTATTAGGGGTTTGATTGGCTAAGGGCCTAACCTAACCTGAACTTAATTAACCTAACCTAATACAAAACTTCGAGAAAAATAAATTGTGTTTATCCCGGGAACACATATCCTTGGCGAGGCAGGAACACAGTTCGTTAGGTACACGGTTAGTGGCAACTGTGCTTGTGTGCATAACTTTTTGACTTATGTCCTTAGCCAACCAAACCTCAACTACACTACAAATCCAAATGCATGACTTTACGCATTACTTACAGCGTGGTCTAGGACCACACATTAGCCTATGCACGGTTGTAGACCACGCTGTAACTAATGCGTGGTCGCATACCATGCATTAGCTAATGTGTGGTCCCTACCTGGCTGTAGCTAATGTGTGGTGTTGTGGGGGTGAACACCAAACATATCCTAATGCATGGTCTGACACCACACATTAGCCAATGCGTGGTGCTGCAACCACACATTTCCTAAAGCGTGGTGGGAAACCATGCACTAGGAAATGCATGGTCTGAGGCCATACAGTAAGTAATGCGTGAAGTCACGCATTTGGATTTGCAGTGTAACTAGGGAACACAGGACTAACTAGGGAAAACATTTTTGACCTAGTCGGGTAGGGGCTTCGCTTTCGCTCAGCCAATAACAACCCACCAATCCCTTTAATGGAACCGGAGGGCGGTCTCTCCATATATGGAATTCCTACAAATAGTGATTCTACCTCTTATTCGTAGGAATTCCTACGAATAAGGCCCATAATCACTATTATTAGGAATTCCTACGAATAGACACATTCGACAATAATGGGTACCTGCACATAATTATACGCTGTGTTTGGCCAAAATGAGCTGAAACCGAGACTTGAAATTACGGCCGTGCTTCATAATGTGCTATTAATTATCCAGAATGTCGGAAACAAGCTGGCCCGTCCCACCGTCGAACTTCGGTGCCAGTTCCGCTCCGCTCCACTGGCACCTCGGTTCGACAGGGGGACTTGGCCAGCTTGGCCTGCCGGCGGCGTTTGCGGGGGCCTCCGGCCCCCGCCTCAGGTCTCTCGAGATGTGTCCGGTGGTACATATTTTTGTAACGATTAAAATCGCTAACCTCAGCCCGCCCCGACCCGCCACGGAGTGCGCCTCGCAGGCGCACCACAAGCAGCGGCCAACCCTAACCTAACAAATCTAACAATTCTCATAAAACAGAAACGCGACAAAATTTGAAAATTGTTGCCACCGTACGTTTATCTACGTCATAAAAGAAGTCTATCCTCCAAATTTGAAGTTTCTCCGTGAACGATTAGTCAGCGCACACACGTCCGCCCGAACGAACTAACAGTCGGCATCAGACTATAAGCCCGGCTCCTGACGTGTCGGGACGGGCTAAAAAGGGATAAGTTTAGATTTCTTTAGACTCCCTGCCCTAACTTGACAGTCTAGGTAGAGCTTTCATGAGGCTATTCTCAAGGTATTTTTGCGGCCTTGCCGTGGTCTAATATATTATGATACACCAACCGGAATTTAAATTGTGACCTTGCGAACCTAAAATCATCTGTACCGATCCCCTCTTCACCACAGCTAGGACTGTAGATGACAAAAGTTTGATGTCGAATTACTCGCGAAAACGCGACAAAACCTAATGTTGACCGGCGGCTCAGTCCCTGTCAAATATACTGGGTGACTACTGTGAGTTCCAATGCCCCGCAAGTTCAGTGACAGCATTTGCCTTCGTGACATGTCTAAGTGCAAGCCTAGCCAGCTACAATCTCCCACCCTTTGCGCCGGGAGACTGGACTGGAGCCCCGAGTCCACCGAGCCCCGGTTTGAGCCCCGCCTTGAGCCCGGGCTCGAGCCCCAGGTGGTTCGAACTCCGCTCTGAGCCCAGCCTTGAGCCCCAAGCTTGACACCCAGGTGGTTCGAACCACGCTCTGAGCCCCGCCTCGAGCCCCACTTCGATAACCGCACGTTTCACGGTCCTGGAACCTCCGTGTACGTTTCATCATTCGTATCACTCTACACAACTTATATTTTGATACAGAACTTCAGAAGCGTACGCCTCCTTTACAATTTGTGGAGGTGTAAGTATTTGGTGGAAGGAGACTTTCACCACTCTTGAAAATTCCGTACCCCGAGTACGGAGACCATACGCAACAGTCCGTATTTTCATCCTACCGACCGCTCCGTAACGCTAATGTCCGTATTTGACAGACACGGCAAGCTCTGCCACGGAATGTTGAATGTTCCGTACTTTTTGACGCATATTTTCGAAAGTTGCTAATTTGTTAGCCAAAATGCTGAAAGGTCCGTAACCGTCGATCCGTATTTATGACGACAGACCGTTCCGTAACGGACTGTTTCTCCCGAAACGTAACGGACAGTTCAAGACAAAAAATCTGAGGACTGTTCCATGCTCATTTTCCGTACTATTTTTTAACAGTGCAGGCACACAGTTGGTGCCAGTGCGCGTGGCCGTCTGGTGCGTGGACCCTGCGCGAGGCTACACGAGACCACTCAGTATGGCGTACCTCCTAGCTCCTTCACTCCCCACTTTTGGATAAGCATTTGCGGCTCGCGAGCCGACTTGCGCGTCTCAACTTTTGTGATATTCCGACGACTTGTTTTTTTATGGTCTTTTATTATCTGGACAGCCAGATTTGGAGGCCAGCTGTAGGTTCGAGGAGTAGCCTGTCACGAAAGCGCGGGCCGAGCGGTGTCTGCTAGCTTCGCGTCTGCTTGGCTCCGCCAGCAAGTAAGTTCAATGAATCCGTCGAGACGTCTGTTCACTGTTAATAAAAATTCCAGCGCCTATAGCACTGAGTGGCCCTCGTTAACCGAAACACAAGTTTTCATTTTTATTGTATGAACATAAGAAATGAAGCAATACGGCATTAGAACCTGCGACCCGCTGTATGCCGACTCGGCCTCTCAGACCGCGCGTCCACGGCGACATTGTTAACAGACCTCGGGCGAACAACTATTACAAGCCCCAGTGGGAGAAAAAAAAACGAATTTGTTCTTAAAATAATAATATGAAACGACTTGGTATTGGAACCTACGGCGCGCTGTATGCCGACTCGTCCTCTCAGACCGCGCGAACCACTATTACAGGCCCTGGCACACCGCGGCCGCGGGAAGCCGGCAGGAGCGCACAGCACGGCTAGCCTAGTTGACCACAACACGTCTTGGCAATAAAGGGTAAAACAGCCATTTGAAAAATGTTTATATTTAGTTCAATTAAGACCGTGGAATGTGCATGCAAACAACATACCTAATTTTGTATTTTTAAAGTAACTAAGGCGGTAAATAATATTTAACAAGGTAGGCCCACGCCAGACCGCGTCGTGGCGGAACAGGCTTCGCTCAGCGCGAATCACTGTTCCACCACTCCACGCCGAGGGGTCTCTCACTTCGATTTTTTTTGTACATTGACTAAAGATGAAAAATGATGGAATGAAAAACAGAGTGAAGAACTGACTGAAAATGAAATAATGACGAACAGATTGAAGAACTGACTGAAAATTATGAAATGTGATTAAAATTGATTAAAAAGGACTAAAAATGAGTGAATGTGATTAAAAATGCCCAATTGTGATTAAAAAATGACTAAAAATGAATAAAAATGAATGACGGATAAAAACGAAAAAAGAATGAATTAAAAAGTGAGTAAGTTTGATAGCGAGTAAGAGTGAGTTCTAATTGAACTCCACTGACGCCTCCTACATACAACGGCGAAATTAGATAATACTTCTGGATAGAGGGGTGCAGGGTCGGACTGACTACCTAAGAGCCCCGGCGGGTCGAACAGCCGAGCGCCCCCCCCCCCCCCTCCCCCGTTAAAAAGAAAAAAAAACTGAAGAATTGTTTAACAAATAACATTTGTGTATCATCGTACCGGAGAGGCCTTTCTTTTTATCGTAACCAAGTTGGGACTTGACAACAACATTGTAAATGTAATAGTAACTTGTACACAACGACAAACATTTCAAGAGTATAAGACCCTCCTAGAACAGTCATTATTATCAATTTTATTACAAGTATTAAAATGTATTGAAAAAAAAAACTGAGAGAGCCTAGGGCACAGGAGGCTTCCAAAAGAAAAGTTTCCAACACCATTTTTATTTGTGCAACTAATGAGTCGAGTGCCTACCCGCGGCCGTCGCACGAGTCTTGCTCTCGATCGTATCGATCGTGTTCGGGGCCCGATCACATGGCGCGAATTACGAAAGTAGGAAAGACGCACGTCTTTTCCTCTAAAATGATCACACTGAGAATGAAAGAGTCATGCCCAAATTTAGGCGAGGAACATGTCCTCGCTCAATTTTGAGCAAGGAACTTTTCCTCGCCCAAAAATGGGCGAGGAGGGCTCCAAAGGATAGCACGGGGCTTATGGGCCTTCCTCGCCCAAAATTGGGTGAGGGCGTTTTCCTCGCATTAAATTTTCGTCTTGATCATGACGTTTTCATTCTCAGTGCAATCAGAGGAGTCGCGTCGTATTACTGTAAGATCATTGCTGACGCGTAACAAAGACCTATTACTATGACTACATATGACAATATATGGTGAAAATGAGTGAAGGTGACGAAATATGACCAAATAGGGAGTAAAAATGTAGAAAATGCTTAAAAAGTGACGAAATTATTTGAAAAGTGACGAAATTTCCATTTGTACATTGACTAACAAGAGACTAACAAGGACCCCTTGCTCCACGCCTGGCGCACGCCTACCTTGGCCTGCAGGCGTCGCTGTTTCCGGCCGGTCAAAGCTACGCTCATGTGGCAGCCGGACGTATATTACATTGCCTCTTTGTCATCAACGCCCATTAACCTTTCCTAAACTACCCTTACCTAACTGAGCCTAACCTACCCAGGTCTCCTCTAACCGAGCTTAACCCGCTCGAGTCACACCCAAAAAAACGTAGCCTTAGCCTTGAACTTTCCAAGGTTTATACACTTGAATCAAGACTCTGTTCCTGAACGAAGTTAAAGAATAGCTTGAGTCAAGGTTTACAACCTTGGAAAGTTCAAGACTAGTGTTTTTAAGGTCAGTCTAACCTTGATCCAAGATATCATTTTTCTGGGTGCATTGATCCGCTGCTCGATGACCCTCGAAGACGGGCTCCCTAGTCGCGGGACCGGAGGCTGTATTCGTTCTCCATACCCCTACGATGCCCTTGTGCAGCGCCGTAAACCGCATTTCTACATGACACTTAGTTCTCGAGTTTCTTGGGACGTTGTGTGCTCCTCGAGGACGGGGTCCCTAGTTTCAAGACCACTGGATGTACTCGTTTACAACCCCCTTCCCCCCTATGCCCTCTGCAGAAACGCAAAGCTCATCCCTCTAAAACGCATCGCTGACTTGGTTCTGGAGTTACAATGTTCATGCAATGTGGCTCTCGAAGACGGGGCGCATGGCCTCGAGAGCGGTAGGCGTGGTGTGATGCCCTTGTTTCCAATTGCCGCGGCCCGCAAAGTCCAACGTCGAAAACCTCAAGTCAGTACCTCCTACCGTTCGAAAGATAGAAGTTGGCTCTCGAGCACGGGGTGCGTGGTCTGGAGAGAAGTCGTCCGAGTGAGGCGCCCTTCTTTTCCTTTGCCGCGGCCCGCAAATGCCAATGTCGAAAACCGCACGACGCTAGGCCGTACCGTCTAGGAGATGGAAAGTGGCTCTCGAAGACGGGGTGTGTGGTCTCGAGTCCGGTGTCATTGCCAAACGATCGCAATGATGGCCGAACCGCTACAATGGTCAGCGCTTCAAACCGCACCTCTCTACGTGGCTCGGTTCTCCAGATATTCCCAAACGTTTGCTTGAAACGGACGCCATCTTGGATCTCGAGCACGGGGGAGCGCGGAGGGGGTTACTATGCACGTGCCTGTATTCCTTTCCCCATATCACGGAGGGTCGGTTCTACAGCAAATTTTGATAGGGGCCACCGTTCGGCCGCGATAGGAAGGTCAATGTAGAGGGCCGCGCCTCCGCAGTTCACCTTATAAATCAATTTTTTTTAAAAAGTTAATATCAATTGTAAAAATTATCTAAGAAACTGCTCGAGCTACGGTAACCCTAATGTGAGGTTGACTCTGGTATGCCAGTAGGAAGATGCGGTCTAAGTTTCAACCTTCTACGACCAACTGTTCTCGAGAAATCGCGCGGACAGACACACCGACAGACAGACAAAACATGTTTGAGCTAGTCGGTCCAGGGCTTCGCTCCCGCTCAGCCTAAAATTTGCTTTAGAACCGACCCTCCGTGAAATGGGACAAGGAATACAGGCACGTGCATAGTAAACCCCTCCGCGCTACCCCGTGCTCGAGATCCAAGATGTCGTCTATTAGAAACAAACTTTTGGGAATATCTGGAGACCCGAGCCACCTAGACAGGTGCGGTTTGCAGCGCTGGCACGAGTGTGAATGTGGCCACAACTTTGTGGCCACAACCGGGTCAGCCTAAACCGGACAGTGTATAGGTACAGTTCGTTCGCCACACGGGTCGACAGCGGCATGCAGAAGCACGGGCAAGCGTGCAACAAGCCTCCGAGGCCCCCGGTGGGGATGTACTGGTCCAAGTCGATGTCCGGCGGGTCTGCCTACCTTTCAGGGGCAGGGTCACGAAAATTGCAAATACCAGGCCCCCATGGCCCCTCACAGGTCCCCGTCGATGCGGACCGATGTCCGGCGGGTTTGCCTACCTTCCAGGGGCAGAATCACAAATATCGCGCATACCGGGCCCCCATGTGTCCCCACGGGTCCCTGTCAATGCCAACCGATGTCCGGCGGGTTTGCCTACCTTCCAGGACAGAATCACAAATATCGCGCATACAGGCCCCCCATGGGTCCTTGTCAATGCCGACCGATGTCCGGCGGGTTTGCCTACCTGCCAAGGGCAAAATTACATATATCGCTCATACCGGGCTTCCATGGATCCCCGTCGATGCGGACCGGTGTCCAGCGGGGTTGCCTACCTTCCAGGGGCAGTATCACAAGAACCGCGCATATCGGGCCCCCACGGACCACCCACAGGTCCCCGTCGATGCAGACCAATGTCCGTCAGGTTTGCCTACCTTCGAGGAGAGGTTTGAGTACCGACACTGTCAACCTCCAGAAACATTTATGTCACCTACCCCTGAAGTTGCAAAAGTACGAGAATTACGCGACCGTTCCGCTCAGTGCGGCACTTTCAGGCAAAGTGACAAAAATCTTGCCGAGTGAAATTTCGATTATTCGCACCGTTTTCTGTTAGTTCGGTAGTCCGACTACGTGCTGTGCAAGTACCGACACTGTCAACCTCCGGTAACATTTATGTCACCTACCCCTGAAGGTGCAGAAGTACGCGAATTACGAGACCGTTCCTCTCAATGCAGCACATTTAGGTGAGAACAAAAATCTTGCTGAGTGAAATCTCGAGTTTTCCCACCGTTATCCGTCAGTTCAGTGGTCTGACTATCTGAGGTGCGTGTACTGACACTGTCAACCTCCAGGAACATTTATGACACCTACCCCTAGAGTTGCAGAAGTACCCAAATTGCGAGACCGCTCCGCTCTGTGCAGCACTTTCAGGGGCGGTGACAAAAATCTTGCCTAGTGAAATTTCGACTTTTCTCATCGTTTGCCGTCGGTTCAGTGGTGCGACTACGTGCTGTGCAAGTACCGACACTGTCAACCTCCGGTAACATTTATGTCACCTACCCCTGAAGGTGCAGAAGTACGCGAATTACGAGACCGTTCCTCTCAATGCAGCACATTTAGGTGAGAACAAAAATCTTGCTGAGTGAAATCTCGAGTTTTCCCACCGTTATCCGTCAGTTCAGTGGTCTGACTATCTGAGGTGCGTGTACTGACACTGTCAACCTCCAGGAACATTTATGACACCTACCCCTAGAGTTGCAGAAGTACCCAAATTGCGAGACCGCTCCGCTCTGTGCAGCACTTTCAGGGGCGGTGACAAAAATCTTGCCTAGTGAAATTTCGACTTTTCTCATCGTTTGCCGTCGGTTCAGTGGTGCGACTACGTGCTGTGCAAGTACCGACACTGTCAACCTCCGGGTGACATAAATGTTCCCGGTGACATAATTGTTCTCGGAGGTTGACAGTGTCAGTTCTCGCACAGCACGTAGTCGTTCCACTGAACCGACAGAAAACGGTGAGAAAAGTCGAATTTTCACTCTGCTGTATTCTTGTCACCTCGCCTCAATGTGCCGCAGTGTGCGGAACGGTCTCGTAATTCGCGAACTTTTGCAACTTCAGGGGTAGGTGACATAAATGTTACCGAAGGTTGACAGTGTCAGTTCTCGCACAGCACGTAGTCGCAACCACTGAACCGACGGCAAACGATGAAAAAAGTCAAAATTTCACTCGGCAAGATTTTTGTCACCTCGCCTGAAAGTGCCGCACAGGGCGGAGCGGTCTCGTAATTTGGGTACTACTGCAACTTCAGGGATAGGTGACATAAATGTTCCCGGAGGTTGACAGTGTCGGCACGTGCACAGCACGTAGACGCACCACTTAACTAATAGAAAACGGTGAGAAAAGTCGAAATTTCACCCCGTTAGATTTGTATCACCTGTGCCGCAGTGAGCGGAACGGTCCCGTAATTCGCGTACTTCTGCAACTTCAGGAATAGGTGACATAAATGTTCCTAGGAGGTTTACAGTGTCAGTACTCGCACACCAGGTTGTCGGACCACTGAACCGACGGCAAACGGTGCCTTAATGGGCCTAGTTTTTACTGCTCCTCTCTATCCTGGAGGGAATACAAATCCATTTAGCTTAGCTGCTCATCGTTTGACTCATGCTGGCTTGCGATACACGTGATCATTTTGAAACTGTTTCGTAAGGTAGGCAGACCCACAGATCCAAGGGGGCTCTTATGTGAAATATTCTTGGGACTTCCTCTGGAACGTAGACAAACGCGCCGGACATCGGTCGGCATCGACGGTCACCCGTGGGGGGCTATGGGAGCCCGGTATGCGCAATATATGTGATTCTGACCCTGGCAGGTAGGCAAACTCGCCGGACATCGGTCGGCAGCGACGCGGACCCGTGGGGGGCTATGGGAGCCCGGAATGTGCGATACTTGTGATTCTGCCCCTAGCAGGTAGGCAAACCCGCCGGACATCGTTTGGCATTGAAAGGAACCTTTGGGGGGCCATGGGGGCCCGGTTCCGCGATATTTGTGATTCTGCCCCTGGAAGATCTGCAAACCCGCTGGACATCGGTCGGCATAGACGGGGACCCATGGGGGCCCGGTATGCGCGATATTTGTGATTCTGCCCCTGGTAGGTAGGCAAACCCGCCGGACATCGGTCGGCATCGACGGGGACCCAGGGGGGGCCATGGGGGCCCGGTATGGGCGATATTTGTGATTCTGCCCCTGGCAGTTAGGCAAACCCGCCGAACATCGGTCGGCATCGACGGGGACCCAGGGGGGGGGGGCATTGGGGCGCGGTATGAGCGATATTTGTGATTCGGCCCCTGGAAGATCTGCAAACCCGCCGGACATCGGTCGGCATCGAGGGGGACCCATGGGGGGTCGTGGGGGCCCGGTATGCGCGATATTTGTGATTCTGCCCCTGGAAGGTAGGCAAACCCGCCGGACATCGGTCGGCTTCGACGGGGACCCATGGGGGCCCCGTGTCCACGAGATATGATAATCCGCGGCCTTTGGGTGCGTGCAGCATGCGCATGGAGCGAACAGGTGGCTTCGTGACTAACGCACTATACGTACAGTCGGTCCGAAAATGCTAACCGTTTTGTGGCCACAACTTTGTGGCCACATTCCCACTCGTGCGCTGGCCATCGTAGCGGTTCGGCCATCATCGCGATCGTTTGGCAATGAAACCGGGCTCGAGACCACGCACCTCGTCCTCGAGAGCCTCTTTCCATCTTTTGGACGGTACGACCCAGCGTCGTGCGGTTTTCGACATTGGCATTGGCGGGCCGCGGCAAAGGAAAAGAAGGGCATCCCACTCGGACGACTTCTCTCCAGACCACGCACTCCGTACTCGAGACCCAACTTCTATCTTTCTAACGGTATGAGGTACTGACTTGCGGTTTTCGACGTTGGACTTTGCGGGCCGCGGCAATGGGAAACAAGGGCACCACACCACGCCTACCGCTCTCGAGACCATGCGCCCCGTCCTCGAGAGCCACACTGCAACAACATTGTAACTCGAGAACCAAGTAAGCGATGCGTTTTAGAGAGAAGAGCTTTGCGTTTTTGCAGAGGGCATAGAAGATGGGGGCTGTAAACGAGTACAGCCACTGGTCTCGAGACTAGGGACCCCGTCCTCGAGGAGCACATAACGACCGACGAAACTCGAGAACTAAGTGTCATATAGCAATGCGGTTTGCGGCACTGCCCAAAGGCATCGTATGGGTATGGCGAACGAATACAGCTTCCGGTCGCGAGACCAGGGACCCCGTCCTCGAGAGTCGTCGAGCAGCGGATCAGTGACTTGAGTTGGTTACGCTCGGTTAGGTTAGTGGAGACCTGGGTAGGTTAGGCTCAGTTAGGTAAGGGTAGTTTAGGAAAGGTTAACGGGCGTTGATGACAAAAAGGCAATGTAATATACGCCCGGCTGCCACATGAGCGTAGCTCCGACCGGCCGCAAACATCGACGCCCGCAGGGCGTCCTACTGCCTTTTTGGCCCCTCAGGGTCTTCCTTGGCAGAAGACAGCCGCCGGCAGGCCAAGGTAGGCGTGCGCCAGGAGTGGAGTGGTGGAACAGTGATTCGCGCTGAGCGAAGCCTGTTACGCCACGACGAGGTCTGGCGTACGCCTACTTTGTTAGTTATAAAGAGTAGTAGGTCTCCTCTTCCTGCTACTCGCCTGTCATATCTCATAACCCATGATTTCACAACATCAGAATATGATATTGCTTTGCCATCAAATTCAGGAGTCAACTTGTGTCCTCCTAAAACTTTGGGGGATGCTAAATATTGTTACGGAGCGCCCCTGCGCCTCCGCCGACCGTCAGCTGTTACCCGTGACCATGGCAACCGCTGGCCGTCTCCTGTACACTAGCCGCTCTGCCGAATACATTCTGTGCTCTCTGATACGTCTCTCATTCCGGCGTACCCGCACCTTAACAATTGGTGTCAGAAGTGTCGGCATACGATTCCACGTGTCCAGAATTGTTTTCGTAAGGGGGGAGGAGGGTAGTGAAGGATAGTGAGTGAAAATCGTGTGTTCAACATCACCGCCGCTGTGTCCGTCTCGCTCCTCACCGGCGGGCCCCGAACGGACCCGACATCCTGCACGCCCTGAGGCTTCCCTTGCTGCTGACGGATCCCCTACTGCCCTTGTCCTGTCCCTGACGTGTCGCTGTCCCCTTGGACTTCCCTGCTGCACACGGAATTGCGACTCTTGTCGTTGGCGGTAACGTCTATCCTCTCGTGGTAAGAAGTGTCCGTGTCTGTGCCCCTGTCCCCTGCCTGCAGTGTGTCGTGGACTCGCGTCCCGTGCCGCCCCGAGACGCGGTCGGCGCTGCCCGTGTCCCTGACGCCCCTGTCCCTGGTCGAGGCCCCCGACGGCGTCCTTGCCGCCGTGCCCCCGCAACAATGGCCGCCGTCCTCACCGCGGCCCCGGTGCCCCCGCCTGGCGGCGTGCTGCAGCCGTGCGCCCTGCGCGCCGGTCCGACCGGGCCAACACCAAGACCCCAGCCTTGGCGATGACGGCGCGCGGCCCGCCTCCCAACAATGACCCGCCGTATCGGCCGCCTGGTCGCGTGGCGCCCCTCGCCCCTGCCCCACTTTTGCCGCTCTGACGTCACCGCCCTCACACCCGTCTCTGCGCCTGCGAACTAATATTTGAGACACCGCGCTTGGTGTGCGCTGCGAGCGATGCGTCTGACTCTGCGATGCGCTTGCGATCCTGCCCTGCACTGTCCCTGCTGCAATGTGTGCGCTGCGACTAACCCTAATGTGACCGACGAGGCGCCTCTGACCTGACTGCCGACTTCTTGGCCCTGACGTATAACTAGACACCACCCCTGCCCTGCCTTGTGAGCCCAGGTGTCGAACGGATGGCAGCAACCGGATGTGATGCTTGAGGACTTCGGCGACGAGCAGAGTGACCGCTTTGTCGTCGACGGAGGGGGAGGATTGTCGAGATGTTGCTCTGCGCCCGGCAGTCTACGCGCTAAACGGCGCCCTGGACCACACTGACGTTTGGGAACCTATCGTGCGGATGTGCGGCTGCGGTCAGTGCGTTCCCCTACTCAGACTCCTCCCACTCCCGCAGCTTACGACTCTCTGTGGCCTCGGATTGTCTTCGTCGCCTGGCCGAGGGGCCGGCGTCGATGACGGCGGACGAAACTACGAAACTACATTGGATCCGACCGGTGTGACCACCCTGCCGACGTCAAGACCATCGACAACGACGCCCTGGTGCTGAAGGACTCCGGTGCCCGGATCGCCATGACCCGCGTTACAACGCCTACGAGTCCCGCCGCCCAGCCGTCCGCCCGCATCGAGGCCGTCGACTGCATGACCATCGCACCCGGAGCTGTCGCGTTCGTCCGAGTGGAGATCCGCCGGTGTGACCTCTGGACCTCGGGGACGGACGGCGCGGCCAGGACGAGCGAATGGGGCGGAGCGGACAGAAGCGGCGGTGCGGAGGGAGCGGACAACAGCGAGACCGCCGCTGTGAGCGGTGGCGGGCTGCTCCCGGGGCGGGGTGAGGTGGCATCGTGGGGCGGGACTGAGTCCCGTGCCGATCCCTGTCCCGAGGCAGTCCCCACCGTCCCCGTTGCGGATGGGCTGGCCACCCTTTCGCCTCGGGAGGGGCACGGACCCCACCGGTCTGTGCCCGGGTCGGTTGAAGATGAAGCCGTGGTGGTTCGTACCCGTTCGTACAGAAGTGCGATCCGGCACGCCTGAGCAACAATTTTTGTGTCTAGCTAGACTTTGCGCTGCGCCCCCACGCTGCGGAGCCGAATCTGCGTCTCACCCCGGACCCCTGGACTCCAGACCTCTGCTGTGTGGTGGAGGGAGAGGATTGGCGGTGCTGTGCAGCGTCTGCTACTCAGTGGATGTCCTTGGTTTGTGCCGTGCGCGGTGCAACGTGAGCGGTAACTCGTTGTGACAGATCGTTCTAAATCTAAACCAAACCCTTCATTATCAATGAGGCACTCCAGTGGTTCAATAATTCGCGCTCGTCCGATCTCCTGGACCCGGTCAGTGCTTTCTCAATCTCATGAGACTCCTGTTCTATCCGACAGAAATCAGACGCACTCTGGTTTGCAGGTCCTGGCCCTGTCCTGGTTCCCCGTGCCGCTGCGCTGAGCCCGGCGCGCCTCCTGTTCCCGGCCAACGTAGTCCTTCCCGCGCACGCATCCCCTCCCGGCCTACCCCTGCCCCTGCCGATCCTGCACTGCGCCCCCCCCCCCCTGAGATCGTCCCTCCGTCCCAGTCCCAGCATCCCGATGAGTGACCGGCTTCGAGTCCCGTTCGTTAACGGAGGGGAAAGTGTTACGGAGCGCCCCTGCGCCTCCGCCGACCGTCAGCTGTTACCCGTGACCATGGCAACCGCTGGCCGTCTCCTGTACACTAGACGCTCTGCCGAATACATTCTGTGCTCTCTGATACGTCTCTCATTCAGGCGTACCCGCACCTTAACAATATTCACAATTTTCATCAAAGAGAACACTTGTTGGTACATAATTTTCAGCTGGAGCCATGCGAAGTCCACAGTGTTCCATACCATTGAATTGAAGGTTGTCTGAAGTTCGTAGTGTTTCAAATCTTGCATTATTCATTAGAATTCGTCATCTAAATCAGTATCATATTTAGTTGACTGAGGAACAGACTAATCTGTAGATAGTTCAATTCCTTCTAATTCAACGAGATTTGAAACAAAGACTTTTGCAGCATCGTATAAAAGTTTGGGACGCACTACACCTGACATGTAGTTTTAAGCATATTCCATTCTTCTTGTCAATCTGACGTGAATCATATGAGAGTCATGGACAGGCCTAGGGAACTAAGTAACTGTTGTGTCTATGTCAACAGGAGCACTTAAAATTCCACCTTTAGTACGGAATTGACCAGTTGGCCCTCTTACAGTCCACAACGTTTGAAAAACATGCCTTGCTGCAAGTAGCCTCTCTTCTATTCCATTAAATTTTGAAATATGTGCATGAACACGTGGAAAATCTAAACCATTGGCTAAAGTAACCTTTGGAACACATCCTTTCATTATATAAAAATAACACGTTTTACAAAACGTATTTTCATCAGTTTTTACTCGTTCTTTGCTTCGTCGTACCAACGATGACGTAGAAGCAAAAAGAACGAATATTGCGCTAGCCTTGAATACGTAAGCAAATTGTTTACACGGCGTTTTGATCGCATGTTGATGTAGTTTCGAAAATGGTATAATTTGCCGCTATCTATGGTTTAAGTTAATCGATTTCATGGAATTCAGAAAACGTATATTGCAGAGCGTTTGACTTGTGACAAGCCGCTGGGCCCAGTCAATAATGCATACAGCGTGCTCCGCTGCTGGGCGTCAGCGTTAGCGGCTAAGTCCCGGGCAAATACTGAGAGGATTGGTGAAATTAATTATTGCTTAAAAATTTTTGCGGCCTACAATACTTACGTTTTGTCGCGTTCTCGCAAATAATTCGAGCTCTGCAGTGCTGTGCGTCAGCGGCTTAGTTCTGGGCATTTCGTGAGATAATTTATAAAATGAAATGTTGCTTCAAATTTTTCGATGTTTTTTTTTCTGAATAAAAAACGTTAAAATGTGTACTTGAAAAACATTTGAGCGACAGATGTATAAAGCGGTTTTCATGGGTATATAATGTTGATTCGAATTACGTATACATTAAAAAGAAGTCTTCATAAAGTACCGTAGTATTCATACATTTTGTATACTGTAGGAGTAAGTATTATGCACCAGTGTTGCGTTGAGCCGGCGGTGCGGTAGCGACCAACAGTTCTGTTGCGTTCTCGCGAGTAATTCGATATTTGGACTCCACGTCAAAGTCCTGGCCAGGCAGTGAGAGCATTGAGAGACACGCGCACGCGTTTTCGCGAGTAATCTGACAATTGGACTCCACGTCTAACAAGGAGAATGCACGAAGTTCAAAATTCCAGAATCTGGTGAAACTGTGTTTCGTCAATCCTTTGCCTGTGCAGGGGGCGAAGGGAGAGAAGCGTAAAATATGGAGTCCCTGACCTCTGCCCCCTATGGCGCCGAACAGGTTCTTTTTGCTTCTATGTGAGATACTTTTAGAAAACTCAGAAAAAAATCGATAGAAATTCATGTAAGGTATGTGCATACATAGAACGAGGCTCTCCATGAACGCCCTGCGGTCATCCGGACAGTCTTGTCTCCACCCAAAATACTGTGGATACAAAATCTTCAGAAAATTTCTTCTCTATCAAATCTGATTTTTTGATGTGTCTTAGAAAAGACTTTCCGCAGAGTTCACCACAACAGTTGCAAATTTCAGAGAAATGCTCCCGAATTTCATTTTCATACAGTTCCACACATTTTTCCCATTTAACTGTAACTTGCTTCCGTTTCTTCTCTAAATTGTTCCGTTTTAGGATCTCTCTAGTTCTAGATACTCTCTCGACAAGATAATGTCGATGATGAAGATGACAATAAGCAGTCCGAAGAGCAGATGCAAGCACAAAATAGAACCTCCTCCTGAATAGAAATGTCCTCCTGAAGCTGCTTAACCGCTAGCACAAGAACAGCAATTACAGAACATCCTGACAAACAGAGATAACATTCTTTGAATGTGATATCAAATATACTGAAAGAAAATTTAGAGTTTTTCATCACCTGCCGCTTAGCCTACCACCGATTCATCGGGGCTTGGGCTAGGGAGACTGCACTTGAAGTGCTGTCAGTACTCAGAAATTTATAAGACAGAACCGTCATATCTCAGAATAGTCATAACTCAGAATTGTCTGAGCTACGACCGTTCTCTGAAATGATTTTCTCTGTTATGACAGATCTTTGTTATGAAATTTGACGTGCCAACTGTTCTGTCAAATAATTTTCTGTGTTATAACGATTCTTACAAATGATTTTCTGTCCAGCGACGGTTCTGTCAAATGATTTTCTGACTTGCAACTGTTCTGTGCAATGATTTTCTGAGTAGCGAGGAATGGAGCAACCAATGTTCTGTGTAACAACCGTTCTGAGATGTAAGGGGTGTGCTAAATAAGTTTTCTGTGTGATGACCGTTCAACGAGGGGTCCGCAACTCGACACAATCATTGTACACCCTGTTGTAAATATTAATGCTTCATTTTATCCTTTGTACATTTATTGTTCTTTTGCTTTTGAATTCATCCGCCACACTGCCTTGCACTAACACCCCTCATAGTTTCTTACTTCACTTGTTTGTATGCACTGCCTTGCTTGACTGCCAATGAACCACAAGGGCTCGTTCACTTGGTTCGCAGCTCCCAGCCTAAACGGTTGTGT
>CM049593.1:1530760-1641186 GCA_026979955.1 Megalurothrips usitatus
ACGTGTACATCGCCCGCGCAGCAAATTGTTCAGTCGCCCGTGGGTGATAACGCGCTAGACCGAAATATGAACAGTACTTTTGTGAATTTTGGTCCAAACGAGCCTGCAGGCTTATTGTCGCGTCGGTTGCCCACTTATACAGCGATGCCCTGTGGCATAACGAGACAGGCCATCTCCATGGCTCACTAGTCCGCCTAACCTACATACACCGCAGTCGGATGGGTGTCCTATCCCCAACTCGGCAGGCGCTTCGTTAAACGCGCCAGCCAGCAGACGCCACATTGCAAGAAATGAGCACGAGCGTTCCCTCTTGCGGAACGGAACATTGGTAAAATGTCAGTTATGGGAGGTAAAATGTACATAAAACGACAGTTTAGATGGAACGGATTTGTCCGCACCCCTTTCTGTCAGGTGCAGGAGTTTCCTGTGTAATTCGCTGGCGTAGCATTTAATGTTCCGCACCACCCCTGCTTAGTTTGCAGTGCAGCTGCCGTCATTCCCATGACATCCTTACGTGCAATTTTGTACATAGTTACGCACAAAACTAGACATGCACAAGCTTACGCACACTTCTTGTGCACAGTTAAGCCAACAAGTATGCCCAACTACGTGTGTTTGACACGTGGTTACGCATACTTGTGTGCCGTACTGTGTACAAAAAGTGTGCGCTAGCTTGTGGATGCTTAGTTTTGTGCGTAACTACTGCGGGTCTGGAAATTGTAAGCACTATAACATACATTGGACATCATCTAATAAAGATCACGGGGACTTAACACTCAACGTGCGTTCAGCAGGCAAAGAGAACCACCAGAACGCTCTGACGAAAACAACACAACTGAGAGGGGTCGACAGGCACAAGGCCAAGATAGATTTGGGGAACAGAAACGTTTATGATTGCCAGATACAGGCAGTGAGAGACCTAAATCCGATTTTGATAGAAGAGAATAATTACCAACATTTGAAGTCCGATGCGGCAATGAGGAAATTGAGATCGGAGAAGTTGCAAGAGTGTGATTTGGACAGTGACGATATTACTGACCTCCGTAAGAGAAGGCTTCTCGAAATAAGAGGTGGTTCTGAAGATGACGTTTACATACAACAAGTGGTTGATCCTTTTATGGTACACATGTTCGCCGGCACAATACTGAAGACTGTGTTCAAACACTTTATTAGGTACAGAAGCATTACAGTACACTTCGACGCAACGGGCAACTTTATTAGGGCATCTACTGCACCTGGCTGCAAAATATACTATTACTGTGGTGTAGTGAACATCAATTCAATTTATGTTCCGTTGATCAGTTTTTTGAGTTGTCAACACGATCAAATATCAATTGGGAGCGTTCTGGCGAATTTCAGAAGTTATTGTGAAAGGAAGCTTGAGAAACAATGGCCCTGCATTGGGCGGATTGTTACCGATTGCAGTTTTGCTATCATCCATGCCATCATGAGACAGTGGAATGCTACATCACTTCGGTTGTACTTGGACGCTACATTTCAATACTGTAGCGGCCAATTTTCGTTTTCATCACTGGGCTCGCTTGTTCTTGTGCGGCTTTGCAAAAACTACTGGACTAAAATGGTTTGTACAAATCTGCATAATCATCTTGTCAAAGGGAAAACAAAAACGATCATAGTTGAGTGTATCTTGAAACTTATGGAGTGTCGCAATCTGAAAACATTCGACGTACTCTTCTCTGAGTTTGTCAAAATTGTGGCATGCCCCGTCAAACACCCTGCAATTGCTGCAGCCTTCACAAAACTGAATATTGATCCACGACAAATAAAAGATGATATTTCGGAACCACAAATAGAAAATATTTGTGACGTGGTCGACGAGGACGACTTCAAGAGTCAGCCAACATTGTATAACACAAAGTTTCATAAGCACTGTTTGCATTTGTTCCTGCAAGAATCAAAGTGCATTGAGACGTACACAGAAGAAATCGCGACACTGTCCATTTCGGAAGAGAGTGTGCAGGCTAAGTGCAAGGCAAAAGTGAAGACACCTGTTCCTGAAAATCGTCAAAACCCATTTTACTGTCCACAATTCATTGAGGAAATATTTTTGAATAACCACTACGCCGCCCTTCTTCCTATGTGGACTTGTATGCTTGACCACCTCAGATCTAAAAAAGACTACGTAGCAACCAATGCACCCATTGAAGGTTTTTTTAAAGTGAAGAAGAAATTCATGCACACACACGGCAAAGACAAGCCCGGCCGTTTTGTTGAAATAGACCGAGAGCAGGCATTCTCAAACGCCAAAAAGGTAGCTTTACGCATCAGAACTGATGGAGAGGTGTTCGAAGACGAAGATGAGAACGCGGATGAATTTTCGGACTCAGATAAGGACAATTCTTGTGAATCCAGAGATACGGCTGATACACGAGACGACATAAAAGTTGACAGTACTGTCGTGGAGCCTTGGGGTGGAACTCCTCGGAACAACTCAAAATTCTGCTACTCCGATGGGAGGACTATCGAGAGAGTTGACTCAAAACTGCACGCTCCTCGGAAGCCAATGCACGACAAGCCACTGATAAGTTCGAAAACGCCAACTGGAACACCAAGTCGAAAAACAAGGTATAAATCACTGGACCAGACGTTGGGGGATTCTGAAACTTGGTTCAGAAGAAGTAAAGAATCTGAATCACCAACATTACGATGTCAAACTACATCGTGTGGTAAAAAGGGCCTGTTATCCAAAATGTCGCAGGCACTGGAGTCATTATCACATTCACATGTTAGTCAGGCAGACATAGATGATTGCAAAGATGTCGCTCAAGACGGGCGTGTCGCAGCTCAGGTGGCAAAATGCCACTACAGATTTTACACTCCGCGTGGATGTGACCTGCCAAAATACAAATATTTTTCAAAGCTCACATGCGAAGAACAGGAATTTATTCAACACCATTACCTGAACCCTTTCTCACCTAACCCAGATGTTATGTTGTATGAAGGTGACAAGCCACTTTACTTAAGTGACCTTTTGCTATTGCTTGACGACGGCCCGTTGACATCGTCCTTGATTGATGCTTGTTTATGGATTATAACCTTACACCATGGCAGAGATTCCGTTTATGTCGGTAATACAACAGTAGGCAAAAGGATTTTCAGTGCGCCTGCCACATTCGGCAAAACATTCAATCCTTCGCGTCTCCGTGACTATTCAAAACTGCTGCTACCTGTGCACGTCACGCACCATTGGTTCCTGGTGTTTGTGGATCTTACGAGATGCTTTTTCTTCCTTTTGGACCCGGCAGATGGGAATTTCGATGATGAAAATAAACCATCTCTTGAAACATTCAAACTATATATTAACAGCCATACATCCAATGATGATGAAATGCTTACTGATATTCAGGAGGGAGAGTTGCAGTATCCGAGACAGGCAGCTGACAACAACTGTGGGGTATTTATTTTAAAGTTTGTTGAAGATCTTCTATCTCTTCACAACATTCAGCAATTTAATCCTGACGAGTACAGAATGAACCTAGTGAAGTTGATAATTGACTGTGCCAGAAGTGGAGTGAATAGATCTCTATCCGGGCAGCCACTCAGGGAAATACTAGATACCACCGCACATGAAAATGGGCTCATATCAGACCCACAGTACAATGTGGAAACAGGTGACCCCACCATCGTGATCAGCTATCCAAATTCATTCATAGAAGTCACAACAGGCAATTTTAGCAATCTCTGCACTGGAAGCTGGCTTTCAAACTACCTCATTGACCTGGCCATTGTTTTGAATATTGACATGGAAATTCATAAAAAACACTTATATATTTACTCAGTTCATGCCTACAGTGCCAGTGACGAAAACGCCAAGTGCCCTGTCATACTTGCAGATATCCCATTTAAAGACAAGACTCTGTTAATACCAGTTTTTGTCAGAGGGAACCATTGGTGTCTAATAATCGCTGACACTGAAAAAAGAGTGTATTCCTACTACGACCCACTAGATGTTCAAAACTACAAAAAGGGTCTTAAGACATTCCTCGGATTTCTTGAGAAACGGAACAAAGTGTCAACTGAGAGGATAAAGGTGAAAGGGTGGAAAGAAACACCCGTTCCAGATGCTCCTGAACAAAAGGACTCGGTCAATTGTGGCATATACGTTATAGCAGTTGCACTGAACGCAATGAAAACCATGGTGCTCCCGAGGTTTAACCCTCACACGTTCCGAATGGAACTTGCCAATAAAATTTTAGAAAACCTGCCCAACATGCGTCATAAGTGTCTACATTGCGCACAAGACGAATACAGAATATTTCATGACAGTGAAATTACATGCATGATTCAGTGCAAAGCATGCTACCGATGGATTCACACTCAATGTATCAAAACAGGTGCGGAAAAGTACACTGAAACTGAAGAAGAATATTTATGCGTGCTCTGTGACTCCTACCTGAAAAAGAAACAACAGAACACAGCAAATGTCGGTAGAAAACGTAGTCAGACCACCGAACCGACAGAATAATGGCGAGAAAAGTCGAAATTTCACTCGGCAAGATTTTTGTCACCTCGCCTGAATGTGGCGCACTCAGCGGAACGGTCTTGTTATGAACTTCATGTTGGCGCACTCAGCGGAACGGTCTTGTTATTCGCGTACATCTGCAACTTCAGGGGTAGGTGACATAAATGTTCCCGGAGGTTGACAGTGTCAGTTCTCGCACAGCACGTAGTCGGACCACCGAACCGACGAATAATGGCGAGAAAAGTCGAAAATTCACTCGGCAAGATTTTTGTCACCTCGCCTGAATGTGGCGCACTGAGCGGAACGGTCTCGTTATTCGCGTACATCTGCAACTTCAGGGGTAGGTGACATAAATGTTCCCGGAGGTTGACAGTGTCAGTTCTCGCACAGCACGTAGTCGCACAACCGCACGTAGTCACCTCGCCTGACCACCGAACCGACAACTTCAAGGTGACATAAATGGCGACAGCAAAAGTCGAAATTTCACTCGGCAAGATTTTTGTCACCTCGCCTGAATGTGGCACTGCGGAACGGTCTCGTTAGCGTTCCCGGAACGGTCTTCTCGTAGTCGGACCACCGAACCGACGAATAATGGCGAGAAAAGTCGAAAATTCACTCGGCAAGTACCTCGCCTGAATCTGCAACTTCAGGGGTAGGTGACATAAATGTTCCCGGAGGTTGACAGTGTCAGTTCTCGCACAGCACGTAGTCGGACCACCGAACCGACGAATAATGGCGAGAAAAGTCGAAATTTCACTCGGCAAGATTTTTGTCACCTCGCCTGAATGTGCCGCACTGAGCGGAACGGTCTTGTTATTCGCGTACATCTGCAACTTCAGGGGTAGGTGACATAAATGTTCCCGGAGGTTGACAGTGTCAGTTCTCGCACAGCACGTAGTCGGACCACCGAACCGACGAATAATGGCGAGAAAAGTCGAAATTTCACTCGGCAAGATTTTTGTCACCTCGCCTGAATGTGCCGCACTGAGCGGAACGGTCTTGTTATTCGCGTACATCTGCAACTTCAGGGGTAGGTGACATAAATGTTCCCGGAGGTTGACAGTGTCAGTTCTCGCACAGCACGTAGTCGGACCACCGAACCGACGAATAATGGCGAGAAAAGTCGAAAATTCACTCGGCAAGATTTTTGTCACCTCGCCTGAATGTGCCGCTGAGCGGAACGGTCTCGTAATTGGCGTACATCTGCAACTTCAGGGGTAGGTGACATAAATGTTCCCGGAGGTTGACAGTGTCAGTTCTCGCACAGCACGTAGTCGGACCACCGAACCGACGAATAATGGCGAGAAAAGTCGAAATTTCACTCGGCAAGATTTTTGTCACCTCGCCTGAATGTGCCGCACTGCAGCGGAACGGTCTCGGCAAGATTTTTGTCACCTCGCCTGAATGTGCCGCACTGCGGTACATCTGCAACTTCAGGGGTAGGTGACATAAATGTTCCCGGAGGTTGACAGTGTCAGTTCTCGCACAGCACGTAGTCGGACCACCGAACCGACGAATAATGGCGAGAAAAGTCGAAATTTCACTCGGCAAGATTTTTGTCACCTCGCCTGAATGTGGCGCACTCAGCGGAACGGTCTCGTAATATGGGTACTTCTGCAACTTCAGGGGTAGGTGACATAAATGTTCCCGGAGGTTGACAGTGTCAGTTCTCGCACAGCACGTAGTCGGACCACCGAACCGACGAATAATGGCGAGAAAAGTCGAAATTTCACTCGGCAAGATTTTTGTCACCTCGCCTGAATGTGGCGCACTGAGCGGAACGGTCTTGTTATTCGCGTACATCTGCAACTTCAGGGGTAGGTGACATAAATGTTCCCGGAGGTTGACAGTGTCAGTTCTCGCACAGCACGTAGTCGGACCACCGAACCGACGAATAATGGCGAGAAAAGTCGAAAATTCACTCGGCAAGATTTTTGTCACCTCGCCTGAATGTGCCGCACTGAGCGGAACGGTCTCGTTATTCGCGTACATCTGCAACTTCAGGGGTAGGTGACATAAATGTTCCCGGAGGTTGACAGTGTCAGTTCTCGCACAGCACGTAGTCGGACCACCGAACCGACGAATAATGGCGAGAAAAGTCGAAAATTCACTCGGCAAGATTTTTGTCACCTCGCCTGAATGTGGCGCACTCAGCGGAACGGTCTTGTTATTCGCGTACATCTGCAACTTCAGGGGTAGGTGACATAAATGTTCCCGGAGGTTGACAGTGTCAGTTCTCGCACAGCACGTAGTCGGACCACCGAACCGACGAATAATGGCGAGAAAAGTCGAAAATTCACTCGGCAAGATTTTTGTCACCTCGCCTGAATGTGGCGCACTCAGCGGAACGGTCTTGTTATTCGCGTACATCTGCAACTTCAGGGGTAGGTGACATAAATGTTCCCGGAGGTTGACAGTGTCAGTTCTCGCACAGCACGTAGTCGGACCACCGAACCGACGAATAATGGCGAGAAAAGTCGAAAATTCACTCGGCAAGATTTTTGTCACCTCGCCTGAATGTGCCGCACTGAGCGGAACGGTCTTGTTATTCGCGTACATCTGCAACTTCAGGGGTAGGTGACATAAATGTTCCCGGAGGTTGACAGTGTCAGTTCTCGCACAGCACGTAGTCGGACCACCGAACCGACGAATAATGGCGAGAAAAGTCGAAAATTCACTCGGCAAGATTTTTGTCACCTCGCCTGAATGTGCCGCACTGAGCGGAACGGTCTCGTTATTCGCGTACATCTGCAACTTCAGGGGTAGGTGACATAAATGTTCCCGGAGGTTGACAGTGTCAGTTCTCGCACAGCACGTAGTCGGACCACCGAACCGACGAATAATGGCGAGAAAAGTCGAAAATTCACTCGGCAAGATTTTTGTCACCTCGCCTGAATGTGTTATTCGCGCACTGCAGCGGAACGGTCTCGAAAATTCACTCGTGTGGCGCACTATTCGCGTACATCTGCAACTTCAGGGGTAGGTGACATAAATGTTCCCGGAGGTTGACAGTGTCAGTTCTCGCACAGCACGTAGTCGGACCACCGAACCGACGAATAATGGCGAGAAAAGTCGAAAATTCACTCGGCAAGATTTTTGTCACCTCGCCTGAATGTGGCGCACTCAGCGGAACGGTCTTGTTATTCGCGTACATCTGCAACTTCAGGGGTAGGTGACATAAATGTTCCCGGAGGTTGACAGTGTCAGTTCTCGCACAGCACGTAGTCGGACCACCGAACCGACGAATAATGGCGAGAAAAGTCGAAATTTCACTCGGCAAGATTTTTGTCACCTCGCCTGAATGTGCCGCACTCAGCGGAACGGTCTCGTAATTCGCGTACATCTGCAACTTCAGGGGTAGGTGACATAAATGTTCCCGGAGGTTGACAGTGTCAGTTCTCGCACAGCACGTAGTCGGACCACCGAACCGACGAATAATGGCGAGAAAAGTCGAAAATTCACTCGGCAAGATTTTTGTCACCTCGCCTGAATGTGGCGCACTCAGCGGAACGGTCTTGTTATTCGCGTACATCTGCAACTTCAGGGGTAGGTGACATAAATGTTCCCGGAGGTTGACAGTGTCAGTTCTCGCACAGCACGTAGTCGGACCACCGAACCGACGAATAATGGCGAGAAAAGTCGAAATTTCACTCGGCAAGATTTTTGTCACCTCGCCTGAATGTGGCGCACTCAGCGGAACGGTCTTGTTATTCGCGTACATCTGCAACTTCAGGGGTAGGTGACATAAATGTTCCCGGAGGTTGACAGTGTCAGTTCTCGCACAGCACGTAGTCGGACCACCGAACCGACGAATAATGGCGAGAAAAGTCGAAAATTCACTCGGCAAGATTTTTGTCACCTCGCCTGAATGTGGCGCACTGAGCGGAACGGTCTTGTTATTCGCGTACATCTGCAACTTCAGGGGTAGGTGACATAAATGTTCCCGGAGGTTGACAGTGTCAGTTCTCGCACAGCACGTAGTCGGACCACCGAACCGACGAATAATGGCGAGAAAAGTCGAAAATTCACTCGGCAAGATTTTTGTCACCTCGCCTGAATGTGCCGCACTGAGCGGAACGGTCTCGTAATTCGGTACATCTGCAACTTCAGGGGTAGGTGACATAAATGTTCCCGGAGGTTGACAGTGTCAGTTCTCGCACAGCACGTAGTCGGACCACCGAACCGACGAATAATGGCGAGAAAAGTCGAAAATTCACTCGGCAAGATTTTTGTCACCTCGCCTGAATGTGCCGCACTGAGCGGAACGGTCTCGTAATTCGGGTACTTCTGCAACTTCAGGGGTAGGTGACATAAATGTTCCCGGAGGTTGACAGTGTCAGTTCTCGCACAGCACGTAGTCGGACCACCGAACCGACGAATAATGGCGAGAAAAGTCGAAAATTCACTCGGCAAGATTTTTGTCACCTCGCCTGAATGTGGCGCACTCAGCGGAACGGTCTTGTTATTCGCGTACATCTGCAACTTCAGGGGTAGGTGACATAAATGTTCCCGGAGGTTGACAGTGTCAGTTCTCGCACAGCACGTAGTCGGACCACCGAACCGACGAATAATGGCGAGAAAAGTCGAAAATTCACTCGGCAAGATTTTTGTCACCTCGCCTGAATGTGGCGCACTCAGCGGAACGGTCTTGTTATTCGCGTACATCTGCAACTTCAGGGGTAGGTGACATAAATGTTCCCGGAGGTTGACAGTGTCAGTTCTCGCACAGCACGTAGTCGGACCACCGAACCGACGAATAATGGCGAGAAAAGTCGAAATTTCACTCGGCAAGATTTTTGTCACCTCGCCTGAATGTGGCGCACTCAGCGGAACGGTCTTGTTATTCGCGTACATCTGCAACTTCAGGGGTAGGTGACATAAATGTTCCCGGAGGTTGACAGTGTCAGTTCTCGCACAGCACGTAGTCGGACCACCGAACCGACGAATAATGGCGAGAAAAGTCGAAATTTCACTCGGCAAGATTTTTGTCACCTCGCCTGAATGTGGCGCACTCAGCGGAACGGTCTTGTTATTCGCGTACATCTGCAACTTCAGGGGTAGGTGACATAAATGTTCCCGGAGGTTGACAGTGTCAGTTCTCGCACAGCACGTAGTCGGACCACCGAACCGACGAATAATGGCGAGAAAAGTCGAAAATTTCACTCGGCAAGATTTTTGTCACCTCGCCTGAATGTGCCGCACTGAGCGGAACGGTCTTGTTATTCGCGTACATCTGCAACTTCAGGGGTAGGTGACATAAATGTTCCCGGAGGTTGACAGTGTCAGTTCTCGCACAGCACGTAGTCGGACCACCGAACCGACGAATAATGGCGAGAAAAGTCGAAAATTCACTCGGCAAGATTTTTGTCACCTCGCCTGAATGTGGCGCACTGAGCGGAACGGTCTTGTTATTCGCGTACATCTGCAACTTCAGGGGTAGGTGACATAAATGTTCCCGGAGGTTGACAGTGTCAGTTCTCGCACAGCACGTAGTCGGACCACCGAACCGACGAATAATGGCGAGAAAAGTCGAAAATTCACTCGGCAAGATTTTTGTCACCTCGCCTGAATGTGGTGACCGCACTGAGCGGAACGGTCTCGTAATGTGGCGCACTGGCGTACATCTGCAACTTCAGGGGTAGGTGACATAAATGTTCCCGGAGGTTGACAGTGTCAGTTCTCGCACAGCACGTAGTCGGACCACCGAACCGACGAATAATGGCGAGAAAAGTCGAAAATTCACTCGGCAAGATTTTTGTCACCTCGCCTGAATGTGCCGCACTGAGCGGAACGGTCTCGTAATTCGCGTACATCTGCAACTTCAGGGGTAGGTGACATAAATGTTCCCGGAGGTTGACAGTGTCAGTTCTCGCACAGCACGTAGTCGGACCACCGAACCGACGAATAATGGCGAGAAAAGTCGAAATTTCACTCGGCAAGATTTTTGTCACCTCGCCTGAATGTGGCGCACTCAGCGGAACGGTCTTGTTATTCGCGTACATCTGCAACTTCAGGGGTAGGTGACATAAATGTTCCCGGAGGTTGACAGTGTCAGTTCTCGCACAGCACGTAGTCGGACCACCGAACCGACGAATAATGGCGAGAAAAGTCGAAAATTCACTCGGCAAGATTTTTGTCACCTCGCCTGAATGTGGCGCACTCAGCGGAACGGTCTTGTTATTCGCGTACATCTGCAACTTCAGGGGTAGGTGACATAAATGTTCCCGGAGGTTGACAGTGTCAGTTCTCGCACAGCACGTAGTCGGACCACCGAACCGACGAATAATGGCGAGAAAAGTCGAAAATTCACTCGGCAAGATTTTTGTCACCTCGCCTGAATGTGCCGCACTGAGCGGAACGGTCTTGTAATTCGCGTACATCTGCAACTTCAGGGGTAGGTGACATAAATGTTCCCGGAGGTTGACAGTGTCAGTTCTCGCACAGCACGTAGTCGGACCACCGAACCGACGAATAATGGCGAGAAAAGTCGAAAATTCACTCGGCAAGATTTTTGTCACCTCGCCTGAATGTGCCGCACTGAGCGGAACGGTCTCGTTATTCGCGTACATCTGCAACTTCAGGGGTAGGTGACATAAATGTTCCCGGAGGTTGACAGTGTCAGTTCTCGCACAGCACGTAGTCGGACCACCGAACCGACGAATAATGGCGAGAAAAGTCGAAAATTCACTCGGCAAGATTTTTGTCACCTCGCCTGAATGTGGCGCACTCAGCGGAACGGTCTTGTTATTCGCGTACATCTGCAACTTCAGGGGTAGGTGACATAAATGTTCCCGGAGGTTGACAGTGTCGGTACTCGCAACTTCTCCACCGAAGGTAGGCAAACCTGCCGATTTTTGTCATCGGTCCGCATCGACGGGGACCTGTTCAGGGGAGCCATGGGTGCCCGGAGCGTTGACTTGTGATTCTGCCCCTGGAAGGTAGGCAGACCCCGCCGGACATTGGTCCGCATCGACGGGGACCTGTCATGGGGCCGTGGGGCCCGATATGCGCCGTGTCTTGCCCAGCTACTGCCTGGAAGGTAGGCAAACCCCGCATCGGACCCATGGGGGCCCTGGTGCGCGGTATTTGTGATTCTGCCCCTGGAAGCATCGACATCGGTCGGCATTGACGGGGACCCATGGGGGGCCGTGGGGGCCCGGTATGCGCGATATTTGTGATTCTGCCCCTGGAAGGTAGGCAAACCCGCCGGACATCGGTCGGCATCGACGGGGACCCATGGGGGGCCGTGGGGGCCCGGTATGCGCGATATTTGTGATTCTGCCCCTGGAAGGTAGGCAAACCCGCCGGACATCGGTCGGCATCGACGGGGACCCATGGGGGCCGTGGGGGCCCGGTATGCGCGATATTTGTGATTCTGCCCCTGGAAGGTAGGCAAACCCGCCGGACATGGGGGCCCGGTATGCGCGATATTTGTGATTCTGCCCCTGGAAGGTAGGCAAACCCGCCGGACATCGGTCGGCATCGAGGGGGACCCATGGGGGGCCGTGGGGGCCCGGTATGCGCGATATTTGTGATTCTGCCCCTGGAAGGTAGGCAAACCCGCCGGACATCGGTCGGCATCGAGGGCCCCATGGACCCATGGGGGGCCGTGGGGGCCCGGTATGCGCGATATTTGTGATTCTGCCCCTGGAAGGTAGGCAAACCCGCCGGACATCGGTCGGCATCGAGGGGGACCCATGGGGGGCCGTGGGGGCCCGGTATGCGCGATATTTGTGATTCTGCCCCTGGAAGGTAGGCAAACCCGCCGGACATCGGTCGGCATCGACGGAGACCCATGGGGGCCCCGTGTCCGCGAGATATGATAATCCGCGGCCTTTGGGTGCGTGCAGCATGCGCATGGAGCGAACAGGTGGCTTCGTGACTAACGCACTATACCTACAGTCGCTCCGAAAATGCTACCGTTTTGTGGCCACAACTTTGTGGCCACAAGTGTATATCGGGGAAGATGAGGAATAAGATACCGTTGAGAGAGAATCGCGGGCCGCGAGAGGGTAACTGCTTCCAGATTGGAAGGTTAGTTTAGGCCAGTTCACAAACCAACATCATTCACCTTGTACTAGTGGTTAACCAGACACTTCATTGCAAGTGCTGTTCGCCGGTTTCGGTTGCAGATTGCAGCCTGCAGGGATAACTATAATTGCGCCACCAATATGTTGTAGCTGGTTTTTAAAATAATTAGCCCCAACAAGATGGTGCTATGCTGCCGCTGCTGTTTCTAAAGAAGTCCATGTAGAGCAATCGGTAAGCTGTTATGTACCTCACTTTACATCCTCACTCCGCTTCATGTGTGGTGTGTTTCGTACTCCATGTATAAATAAAATATTCAATGTCCACAAGTAGAGTGAAGTTGTGAAGGGCGTTGATACACTTTGACGGACGGCTCTCTGGTGCCTTTGCGTTTAAAAAAACCCAGTCTGTATCTACAGGTATGTTCACGCAAAAATCAGAGGCGGAGGAGGAGGGGGCAATCAGGAGTGCCTTCATCTGACTTCCCCCACCCGGAACTCCTGCCTCACAGGCCGTACCATGAGAGGGACAGACGTGCGGTGGAACAGTCCTTCCCGCTGCCGCCGCCTGCTTCCGCCCCCGGAGGATGTACTAGATGTACCCCCCCCCCCCTCCTCCCCACCCACCACCAGAAGACTACAGCCGGCCAGGTGCTATCAACGCCTGCCGGATTCACAGCAGCGACAGACAAGGTCGTGGGCGGGCTAAAAATCTTAAGCCGATGGAAGTTATTTTGTATTGATTCTTTTCTTTTAGAGAGCGGATCTTCAACTTGAATTAATACTTTTTGTTCTTGTTTTGTTTTTGTTGGACATTGGTGCGGTTGACTTGCGGCATGGGCTGTCATGGAGATTGAAGCAAGGGCAGCAAGTTAAAAGCGGCCATTGTACCATGAAGTGTAAGCATTTTAGGCCCAACAAATTTTTTCTGTAATATTTTTGAAAACAAATCTGTTATGCTTTTGTTTTTCCTTTTGTCACTTTTCTCCTGCGTAAGGTGGATTTAGTTTCGTGAGTGCTCGGTGAATGCTAGCTTCGGAAAGGGCCCGATCGTCTTTTGTTTTTCAACGAAACCTTCTGGGAGAACAAGTGACGATCAAGCCCTTTGCGAGGCTAGCTCTCAGCGAGCACTCACGAAACTAAATCCACCTTTATGCTTGTCGTCTGGCCAGTCTGCAATAAATCTTGGAGATAAGATGGACTGAGTTCTTAATCCACTTCCATTCTCGCCTGTTACGCTCGGCGAGTCTAACGAGTCTGACTAGATGTTAGCACGGTCTCGGCCCGGGCTGTAAGTCGCAATTTGGTTCAGAACATTTCAATATTCTTAAAGTTTTTCTTTATTTATTGTTGTCTAATTTTGTTGAAGTGCCGTAATGAATTACAATTCACAGTGCTGCTTCTAAGGCTTTCCTGTGGATTTTAATGTCGACATATTCTGTAGTAGCTGTCCTAATAGCTGACAATGATTTCTTCTCAATTTATTATTTGGTCCAAAGTCTTTTTCTTTCTTAAAAGAAATTGACATTGTCCTAATGCTTGTGCAGGAGGGCACAGAAGGCTCATAGATGAACAGTTTTCAACACCATTTTTATTTGTGCAACAATGGAGTCGAGTGCCTATGCCCATCAGGGAGTGGTCACATTCCACTCAGCTGGTTGAGTACCTGTCGCGTTTCTTTTACTTCCTCTAAGACTGTTCACGCCTCTATCGCATTATTGTGCTGGGGGCAAGGACAGGTACCTTGCTGATCAGACTAATTGGGTGGCAGCCCCCTCTGTGTGATCAATTGGCCTGCAACTCCTTACCAGTGTTAACTCTGCATATCCATTGGAATGGGGGAACTTGGTCAGATAAGAAACAGAAGGGGACCTTCTTACTCGTTCTTAGCTACTACTACATGTGCTGTAGCAAAAGAGAACGAGTATTGCGCTCGCCCTGTCTGTTAAACCACACTTTCATCTCGAAAACTACATAACTTAGGAATGTTCTGAGTATAAAGTTTTGATCGGACTGGGATGTAGTTTAATACTCACGAACTACTTTTTATTAACAAACGGGAAAAAATACCTTTCTTTTGGGAACGTAGACACCGTGTCTAGGGAATAGGCGCTGCCGCCGGCCAACAATAGCTCGTCCACCGTAGTGCAGCTCGGAGTAATTGGACCGCCAGTGGATGGCAGCGGCTAAGTTTTATGTACGAAATAATACGAAAATAAAGACTCGTGGAGAACGCCATTGCATTCGGGGATGGACTAGTCCATTGATCTCTAATAAATCCAATGTTCCCTTTTTCCAAAGTTACATAAAAATATTTGATGACATCGTTAATGTCAAGCACTACAAACATAAAGGTACTGGCAAAATATATTTTCGATATTTCCCTAACATATCATTGGGACGTAGTCGCTGTCGCGGACCACGCATTCCCTGTTGTCGAACAAATTACTCCGAGCGGCACCACGGCAGAGTCGATTGTTGACCACGACCGGTGCCTCTTCCCCGCCTACTCTGGCAGCCATCTTCGGTCTCAGAGGATGAGTAATTTCATTTTTCGTTTTCCGACCCTACAAATCGCGGTGTCTACAGCACAGGCCGATAACAACAGCATCATCGGAACATGCCTATGCTATGTGGTTGTCAAGATGAAAGTAGAAACAGACAGGGTGAGCGCAAAGCTCGTTCTGTTTGCGTCTATGTGAGATACTATTAGAAAGCTGCCAAAAATTCCGATGGAATTTCATGTAATGTACGTGTACACAAAGAACGAGCCTCGCCACAGTCCCGGACAGTCTTGTTTTTTACTGTGGTTCCATTGATTTCTTTTGTGTCATGTTCTGAGATAGTGGTCGGTCGGGCTAGGCCAGTCTGGAACACCAAGGTTGACGATAGGTCACATGAACGCGCATGGATTGGGTTCTGTTGGCTGGGGTCTGTTTGTAATAGGTGATTAGACATGTCTGAGAGAAATTAACATCAAGATATCAACATATTGAAACCAGCACCTGGACCTGGTAGCTAGAGACAATACAGGTTCATCAGCCCGAAGTTGTGCAAAGGTACACGAAAAGATTACTTTTGTCAATTACTAGTGCGTCATTTACTGGAAAGAGGAACTACTTACATCTCACAATGAATTTTTTGCAAAATTGCTCCTTATCGGACATTCGCTTTAATTTGCTCTGGCAAGTCTCATGTTCTTCTGCATTCTCTTTGTGTGTTCAAACCTAAGATATTAACAAACCTTACTTCATTATATAATTCCTTAGAATTTGTTGATGGTAAATGATAAAATAAGTGTATTTTGCTATAGGTGGGCAAGTCTATGTTTACCAACGAGTTGTCTTCGTGTTGAGCAATAACGGCTTTTTATTTTTATTCCCACTGTTACAGCGTAGTACGATCGATCAACCTTATTAGCCAATAGTTCAACTCGTCTCCTGAGAAAACTTCACCTTCTACCTTCATATCACGTCTAAAATGAAGAGTATTACTTCCGTTTCTTCCCAATTGTGACTGAATATATTTAATTCTCCCCCTACATATCCAGTAGTCTCCAACAACATCCACCTCATTAATTTACGCGACCGGAGTGTTTGCTTTAAGGCCTCCTCAAAATCTTAGTTCGCAAGATAATGATACTGTTCGCTGCGGCCGTGGCCTGAGATAGGAATTGGACTCCTTTCCTTTTGGCCATAACGTGCTTCGTAGTAACTTTGGACAGTCACGCTTAAACGGCCTAACAGGGGCAGCACAATAACCATCTTTGTTGGCTGAGCGATAGCGAAGCCCTGGACCGACTAGGTCAAAAATGTTTTGTCTGTGTGTCTGTCCGCGCGATTTCTCGAGAACGGTTAGTGGTAGAAGGCTGAAATTTGAACCATATCTTCTTACCACCATATCAGAGTCAACCACACATTTAGGGCACCGTATCTTGGGTAGTTTCTTAGAAAATTTTTACAATTGGTATAAAATATCAAAAATAAACAAGGTATGCGTACGCCAGACCGCGTCGTGGCGTAACAGGCTTCGCTCAGCGCGAATCACTGTTCCGCCACTCCACGCCCGGCGCACGCCTACCTTGGCCTGCCGGCGGCTGTCACCTGACCACTACGACCCTGCGGGGCCAATCAGTCAGTAGGACGCCCTGCGGCCGGACGTATCATACATTGCCTTTTTGTTATCGGCGCCCGTTAACCTTTCCTAAACTACCCTTACTTAACTGGGCCTAACCTACCCAGGTCCCCCCTAACCTAACCGAGCGTAACCGTCTCGAGTCACTGATCCGATGCTCGACGACTCTCTAGGACGGGGTCCCTGGTATCGAGATCGGAGGCTGTATTCGTTCGCCATACCCATACGATGCCTTTGTGCAGTGCCGCAAGCGCATTTTCAGGACACTTAGTTCTCGAGTTTCGGCGGTCGTTACATGTGGCCCTCGAAGACGGGGTCCCTAGTCTCGAGACCAGTGGCTGTACTCCATCACAGCCCCCCCCCCCAAAAAGCCCTCTGCAGTAACGCAAAACTCATCTCTCTAAAACGCATCGCTTACTTGGTACTTGTGTAACAATCTTTTTCAATGTGGCTCTCGAGGACGGGGTGCAACGTCTCGAGAGCGGTAGGCGTGGCGTGGCGCCCTTGTTTCCCATTGCCGCGGCCCGCAAAGTCCAACGTCGAAAACCGCACGACGCTAGACCGTACCGTTTAAAAGATGGAAAGTGGCTCTCGTGGACGGGGTGCGTGGTCTCGAGCCCGGTGCCATTGTCTAAATATCGCAATGATGGCCAAACCGCTAGGATGGCCAGCGCTGCAAACCGCACCTCACTAGGTGGCTCGGTTCTCCAGATACTCCCAAATGTTTATTGGCTGAGCGATAGCGAAGCCCTGGACCGACCGGGTCAAAAATGTTTTGTCTGTCAGTCGGTGTGTCTCTATGTCCGCGCGATTTCTCGAGAACGGTTATTTGCAGAAGGCTGAAACTTGGGCAACATCCTTCTACTAGCATACCGGAGTCAACCTCACATTTGGGTTACCGTAGCTCTAGGAGTTTCTTAGATAATTTTTACAATTGATACTAACTTTTAAAAAATTGATTTAAAAGATGACTACGGAGGCGCGGCCCTCTTCTTTCCCCTATCACGGCCAAACGGTGGTCCCTATCAAAATTTGCTACACAACCGACCCCCCGTGAAATGGGACAAGGAATACGGGCACGGGAATGGTAACCCCCTCCGCGCTCCCCCGTGCTCGAGATCCAAGATGGCGTCCATTTGTGAGAATATCTGGAGAACCGAGACACCTAGAGAGGTGCGGTTTGCAGCGCTGGCCATCGTAGCGGTTCGGCCATCATTCCGATCGTTTGGCAATGCCACCGGGCTCGAGACAACGCAACGCACCCTCGAGAGCCACTTTCCATCTGTTAGACGGTACGGCCTAGCGTCGTGCGGTTTTCGACATTGGCATTGGCGGGCCGCGGCAAAGGAGAAGAAGCGCGCCCCACTCGGACGACGTCTCTCCACACCACGCACCCCGTGCTCGAGAGCCACACTGCAAAAACATAGTAACTCGGGAACCAAGTAAGCGATGCGTTTTAGAGAGATGAGCTTTGCGTTTCTGCAGAGGGCATAAGGGGGGGGGGGGGGGGGGGGGGGGGTTGTAAACGAGTACAGCCAGTGGTCTTGAGACTAGGGACCCCGTCCTCGAGGAGCACACAACGTCCGAAGAAACTCGAGAACTAAGTGTCACATAGAGATGCGGTTTCCGGCACTGCACAAGGGTATCGTAGGGGTATGGCGAACGAACACAGCCTCCGGTCCCGAGACCAGGGACCCCGTCCTCGAGAGTCATCGAGCAGCGGATCAGTGACTCGAGTGGGTTACGTTCGATTAGGTTAGGTTAGTTGGGTACTGGCTAGGTTAGGCTCAGTTAGGTAAGGGTAGTGTAGGAAAGGTTAACGGGCGCCGATGACAAAAAGGCAATGCAAGATACGTCCGACTGCCACATGAGCGTAGCGTCGACCGCCCGGAAACGACGCCCGCAGGGCGTCCTACTGACTGTGTAGCCCCGCAGGGTTTTTCTTGGCAAAAGACAACCGCCGGCAGGCCAAGGTAGGCGTGCGCCAGGCGTACAGTGGTGGAACAGTGATGCGCGGTGAGCGAAGCCTGTTACGCCACGAGGCGGTCTGGCGTCCGACCTTGTTTCAAATGGACGCCATCTTGAATCTCGAGCACGGGGGAGCGCGGAGGGATTTACTATGTTCAAACCTGTATTCCTTGTCCCATTTCATGGAGGGTTGGTTCCAGAGTAAATTTGGATAGGGGCCTTCGTTTGGCCGTGAAAGGGGATAGTAGAGGGCTGCGCCCCCGCAGTCAATTTCCTGTAATTTACTTTTGGTATTTTATACCAATTGTAAAAATTTTGTAAGAAACTACCGAAGATACGGTGCCCTAAATGTGAGGTTGACTGATATGCTGGTAGGAAGATATGGTCCAAATTTCAGCCTTCTACGAGTAACCGTTCTCGAGAAATCGCGCGGACAGACACACAGACAAAACATTTTTGGCCCAGTCGGCCCAGGGCTTCGCTATCGCTCAGCCTATTACAGGGAAGATTGACTGCGGGGCCTCAGCCCTCTACTATCCCCTCTCACGGCCAAACGAAGGCCCCTATCTAAATTTGCCATAGAACCGACCCTCCGTGGAATGGGACAAGGAATACAGGCTTGTACATAGTAAACCCCTCCGCGCTCCTCCGTGCTCGAGATCCAAGATGGCGTCCATTTGAAGTAAACATCTGGGAATATCTGGAGAGCTGAGCCACTTAGATAGGTGCGGTTTGCAGCGCTGGCCATCGGAGCGGTTCGGCCATCATTGCAATCTTTTGGCAAAGACACCGGGCTCGAGAACACGCACCCCGTCCTCGAGAGCCACTTTCCATCTTTTAAAAGGTACGGCCTAGCGTTGTGCGGTTTTCGACATTAACATGAGCGGGCCGCGGCAAGGGAAAAGGTCACCACACTAGGACGACCCCTCTCCAGACCACGCACCCCGTGCTCGAGAGCCAACTTCTATCTTTCGAACGGTAGGAGGTACTGACTTGCGGTTTTCGACGTTGGACTTTGCGGGCAGCGGCAATGGAAAACATGGGCACCACGCCACGCCTACCGCTCTTGAGACCTTGCACCCCGTCCTCGAGAGCCACATTGAACAACATAGTTACTCGAGTACCAAGTAAGCAATGCGTTTGAGAGAGATGAGTTTAGCGTTATGGGGGGGGGGGTGTAAACGAGTACAGCCAGTGGTCTTGAGACTAGGGACCCCGTCCTCGAGGAGCACACAACGTCCGAAGAAACTCGAGAACTAAGTGTCACATAGAGATGCGGTTTCCGGCACTGCACAAGGGTATCGTAGGGGTATGGCGAACGAACACAGCCTCCGGTCTCGATACCAGGGACCGCGTCCTCGAGAGTCGTCGAGCAGCGGATCAGTGACTCGAGACGGTTACGCTCGGTTAGGTTAGTTGGGACCTGGCTAGGTTAGGCTCAGTTAGGTAAGGGTAGTTTAGGAAAGGTTAACGGGCGCCGATGACAAAAAGGCAATGTAAGATACGTCCGGCTGCCACATGAGCGTAGCTGCGACTGGGCGAAAACAGCGACGCCCGCAGGGCGTCCTACTGAGGGGTTGGCTTCGTAGGGTCTCACTCGTCAGAAGACAGCCGCCGGCAGGCCAAGGTAGGCGTGCGCCAGGCGCGGAGCGGCGGAACAGTGATTCGCGCCGAGCGAAGCCTCCAGTTGTCTCCAACAACACCTACCTCAGTAATCCACGCGACCTGAGTGTTTGCTTTGAGGCATCCTAGAGTAATGTAGATAAGCAGTGATAGCATTGTCGGAAATGTGTTCCAGTGTATCTGCCAATGTAGCATTCTGGGTGTAGTTCGGGAAAAGATAATAAGGGATTAGTTTGTACTAATTGAATGTTAAAAGAAATAGTGGAAGTACCTTTATGAAAAATTATGAACCAGTTGGCTCTGATAGGTTGTCTTCAATAGCTGAAAACCTCATTAATTTCTTTTTGGGCGAGGTAATGGAGTCAGAGGTTCCCCTTATGATTCCCAAAAGTTCCGTAATAACATCCAGGGCTGTCCGTAAACGCGCCTTCTGGCTGCGGACTGTCCTTTTTCACGACCGGGAACGATCGGACACTAACCATAGAAGTCCGTGTCCGGACTCGGACTGTCCTTGATTGCATCCCTCGGTCTGCGGACTGTCCGTCTTTCACCCGGGTCTTTTCGGGCTAAACCGCGATGAGCCCGAGAGTCCGATTGAAGTTCCGAGATGGAGCGGATTCGCCTCGGACTGTCCTAGCGAGTGTGACCGGGCTCGATTCGGACTCCTTTATCCCATCGTCTAAGTTCAATCTGTTAACTATTGGTTATTGATGGCTCAAATGCAAGCTTTGGTCACGCGCCTATGCACTTCTTGATTTAAACGGGATCGCTCTTCCCGCCTCTTGAACGCGAACGTAGTGTCGATCATCGAGTGAAGACCATCGAAATCGAAACTTGTATAGAGTAAGTCTGAGAAATTCGGGGGGGTTCATGAACTTAAGTGCAGTGGCACTCTGCACTCAGCAGAGTCTATTCGACGTGAGGAAATACGAAATAAGCAACAAGACTCGAATAACTGTACATAAACCTTATGTAGGAATTATGCTCCCTAGTCACCAATGGACTTTTCTTTCCCTTTCATTGCATGAAATCAAAGTTCAGCAGACACTCTTCAAGTATTTTGAACCTTTTTGCAGCACAGCAAATGGTTTTGGAGGAATAAAATGACAAAAAGTATCAGAACAAAATTGGTAACTTTGGGTACTGAAGGGCTGGAACTCCCCTTAAACCTTGCTGTCTCCCCTAATAGTCCCACTCAATGTGAGAAGAATGGTATTTTTGTCCTGCTTTTCTGCTCTAATTATTTTGGAATCAGCTACAAAAATCCGGTAAATTTACTAAAAAGGTCAAATATATACAGGGAGTTCAATGTTACCCAGGCTAAAATTACCATGATGGCCATGGCCACAAGGACTAGTTTACCATGGGCACGAGGATCTTTACCATGGTTATCCTGTCAGGTACCATGGTCATCTCCATGCCCATGGCAAGGATGGCCATAGCCTCTCAATGCCCATGGGGGGCCATGGTAAGGATGGCCATGGCCTCTTATTGCCCATGGGTAGCCATGGTAAGTATTGCCATGGCCTCTCAATACCCATGGGTGGCCATGGTACAGCCGGCCATGGTCTCTCAGCGCCCATGGCCAAAGGCTGGGTGGACATGGCCTGGGTATGGCCATGGCCTCCCAGCGGTGCGAAGGCCTGTCGACGCGTCCGGGCCAAGACCAGTCAGACATAAGGGAGGGTGGGGCACAATGGGACACTCTTTTTCTCAGGCCTCTCTTTGCAAGACCGGTTTAGATAAAATAATCAAAATGTGCCTGACATGTGCTTTGGTGTGTCCTCTTTCTTGTTCAATAGTGTTTGAGACACGTAGATTGCTCCGTTGCCTTTAAAAAATAAAAAAACCACGTTGCTGCATTTGTCCCATTGTTCCCGGGTGCCGGGTACAATGGGACACTTACTGTTTCACTGATAATACAGTATTTTGGGGTCAAAGAAAATCTAAAATAGCTGAAATATGTTTTATTAAACATTTTTAAGTAGAAACAAAACGGCTTTCATGGTCACATTTGCTTTAAATTAAAATAAAAAAACATAATGGCTTTCAGGTCACATTTAACTAAAATCAAATAAAAATATTCTTAGCCGCGGCATTTTTCCTAAAATGGTTGTTAAAACACATTTAATAATACGAAAACTATCATTCACAAGTGAGAAAAACACTCTGGGCTATAACGGGACACTAAAACGAGTGTCCCACTGTACCCCACGCAGCCCGGTCCCATTGTGTACTGAATGGCACCTCACACTCGTCGCGTTCTGGCACCCTGACCTTTCAAGCCGCGGCGATGCGTCGACGCTCATGCGTGTCCGAAGGGCCAAGCTCGTATAATTTTCAATTAAAGTACGACTCCGACCGCTACATTTCGTGCAATTCCAAAAATAAAAAAGCGAAATAATTTAGTTCGCCTGTTTTTTTTGGACGGAGAATGTTTAAAACGCTCCCCTCCGGAAGGGGTTGGTCCGCCGGACTTGCCGCCTCGGGTCAACAACAGCGACAACCACCACCGTCATCCATCGTCATTGGCAGTCGCTGCCAGTAGCGTAAGGCGTCAAATTTGAAGGTGTCCCATAGTGCCCCATGTCCCATTGTGCCCCACTCTCCCTTACTGTACCCCTGCATTGCTGTGTGCGGCGTTCTTTTCAGAAGCTGCCGTTGTTACCGCCGCGGCGGATTGTGAGTAAAAGTACGTGCGGGGGCGTCAGAGGAGAGCGAGCCGGCCGGCAGCCAGCGCCTGCTGAGTAGCGGGTAGGCAGACCCGCTGGGCGGCTGCGTTGCGCTGTACAGTCTACCCTCCAGGCGCGCCCCCCCCCCCCTCTAGTCTCTCCATTACCTCTACTACAACCACCATGTGGGGTTCAGACGCCCCCCTCAATCGCGGGACACCCTGGCTGTCGGTGCAAAGCTAATTCGTATTTAAGAATGTAGTAGTTATGTAAAGCAGGGATGTAAAAGAAAGTATCAAAAGTAAAGTGAATAATTTAAAATATATTTCACAAGAACATGAAAGAAGCCCGAGGAAGTAAATAAAAAATAGATTCAGCGAAGCATGATCACACAGGTCCAACTTAAAATACATTACAAACATTTGCAAGAGGGGCTACAAAATTTCCGTGCTGAAACTCGCAGAAGAAACAAATAATTTTTAGGTCAGTAGAACGCAAGCAACAAACCTCCTCTTCAACATGAGTCACTTTCCGCATACAGTGATCAGACAGATCTAGTCGTACCCCTGGAGGTAGATTTAAAATAGCTTCTGTTAGTACTTTGGACGCAAACACGAAAACTTTTTCTTGTTGTCTGTCATATACAATTTTCCTTATTTGAACTATACTGTTATTGTTCAGCTGGGCAACCGAATTATTATTTTTACTATGCCGATGTGGTATAGAAAAAACACACCTGTTTCTAATTAATTTAGGGTATTCTTCACAAGAGTCAACATTACATCTTAATCTGTCACAAAACCACTTCTCTTCATCTGTGGGAGAAAACAATGACGGATTCCCCAAGAGAAGGCAACCATCCACTTCAGTTCCTGTTTTCCTTTGTTTTGGTAAAGATCTTAAATATTGCCTGGCTTTCTCTGACACATGAGGTTCCAAGGTCTGAAGAGACTGTCGCCAAGATAAAGCCCTAACAACTTGATTGGGTATTCCATTTTGACTACGAATAATTTTTAACAAAAAACCATTGAAATTCTCAAAGCAATATGCAGAAGTTGCCCATAAAGGTCCCCATCGAGCGACATGTTCAGCCAGATGAGTAAGAATGTGCATATTAAAAACCATACAAACTTCTCCATAATACTGCTGGCTTACACATACAAAGTACTTCAATAATACATCAGCTGTGTTTACATGAGATTGGGTAACAACAGCTTGACTTAACAGATAAACAGCTTGAGCTAATATAAGCCACAATTTCAAATATTTTTGTGGCAAAATTCCAGTTAGTATAGGAATTATAACACATGTAAGCAAATTATCGAGCTCTCTTGCCTTGTATCTCACTTTCTCCATTAATTCTCTCGGCATACGTCGGAATTCCAGAGGGGGTCTGAGGGAGGCCAGCCTTTTGTCTATTTCATCTTTTGACTCAGAAATGTTAAAATCCCCTGGTTCTTGAAGCCATTTTAACAGGTGAGTTTTAGTGATCCCCAAATGCAGAAGATGCATGGGATCAACGAAAAAGCCAGAAACCATATCAAAAAAAGGAACATTAATTAATGGTGAAGCATCTTGTACACCCAAATATTCTTCATCACCTTCCGGTCTTTCATCATCTGACAACTCTTCATCATCTGGAAACAATCGGTTGACAAGCTGCAAAATTTCATCATGAGTTCTTTTTGGGGGGTAGTTATCACTCATCGGATACTTAACAGCCCCACCCACATATTCACCACGAATAGAACACCAATTGCATGCGTAATACCCTCCATGGGATTTAACACCCTGGACTAGACCACGTGCCCCAGAGTCCACACAGCAGCCCGTAATGTACGCTCGCATGTTCAAAGGGTTAATTCTAACTTGGATGACAAAGCCATTGGAGAGATGTATTGCTTGTTCAGAAAGTGGTTTTAGTAGAAGATTCATGGGTGGGTGGCACTTCCCAAACCACAGCCCACCTAACAAGATATTTTTCATTCTAACTTCTGGAGGTAATTCATTAATACAAATCATGATGGGCCAGATGGAACTCTTTGATGACTTAAACAGAGCAGCGCCATCAGTACAAAAATGAAGAGAAATAACACATTCAGTGAAATTTTTAACACGTTCAGCAAACTTTTTATACATTGAACCACCATATATGTCAGAAATATGGCCAGGCTCACTCTTAGTTACAGCATCTGCAGGTCTCAAAAGTGCATCTTTAATTTCAGATTGGTTAAAAAGAATTTCTATGGCACGAGACAGGTCATACATACAAAAGTAATGGGCTTTGCGTAAATCGGATATATCATTAACGGTTTGGCAGTTTTCACACAATTTTGTTTTTATGTTTTCATAATCAAGTTCTCCAAAAGATTTTTTGCATGATCTACAATAGAAGTAATGTTTCACACTGGTTTTATCCATAAGGATACTATCCAGCCGTGCACTGGATATTGGCAGAACTGGTTCATTAAAAATATTATTAAGTAACTGAATACTGTCGTTAAAAGCCTTATTTGTGAAGTGATTCTGTTTAGCTGATCCTAAAGCCATATACAACAAATCAGACCTAGTGATGTCTACTCCAGCACTAATTCGATCAGAATATACACCATTGATCAATTCTCTGAGGGAAGGTCTTCTTTGTTTGTTGGGAGCCTCTTGGTCCTCATTTTCAAAAGGGTTTCTGTGCTCTTCATTTTGAACCCTGTTTCCCACAGGGCCAGCAGCAGGTGTTTCAGGTTCTTCATTTAAATCTCTATTGAAAACTATTTCATCACCTGGAGAAGCATTATCAGCATCCTGACCCATGTCAGAGATAAAAAAAGTCGCCCTAGAAACAAAAACAACAAAAATTTAAAAAAAAATCACAAATAAAAATATACATAGGTGTAATTTATTGATTAGGGGTCTCCTAAACTTCTTGGGTCAAATTGCAAGTAAACTAAAAATTTACCTGATGATTAGAACTGCCCTCACCATCTTCAGCTGCTGATTCACAACTGGAGGGTGAGTCAGAGTCAGAATTAGCGGAGTCTTCTTCCCCATCAAAACTGGTTCCCCCCTGCTTGAAGAAAAATATACAAATGAATGAGGAAAAGGTGTCCACATAAAATTCATAACTTCGCTGGATGTCTATGTAAAAACCTACTTGGTCAATAGAGCCGCAAGATACGTTGGCATCTTCATTGGACAATGCCTTATTACTGGATGGTGAGCTGGAATTATCCGACTGTTTTTCTATTTCACTTGATGCCTGCAACAAGAAATAAATCAATGGAATGAAGGCATAATTAAAAGGTATAGTCATATGCATTCAATGTAACATTAACAAACTAAAAACCTACTTGGTCAGTAGAGCCGCAAGATACGTTGGCATCTTCATTGGACAATGCCTTATTACTGGATGGTGAGCTGGAATTATCCGAGTGTTTTTCTATTTCACTTGATGCCTGCAACAAGAAATAAATCAATGGAATGAAGGCATAATTAAAAGGTATAGTCATATGAATTCAATGTAACATTAACAAACTAAAAACTTACTTGGTTAGTAGAGCCGCAAGATACGTTGTCATCTTCATTGGACAATGTCACATTACTGGATGGTGAGCCAGAGATATTCGAGATTTGGTCTTCTTCTCCAGAACACCTTGCATCCTAATACAAGGAAAATTTATGTAAGGGTACTCCTATACCTTCACTTTCCCTCACTCTTTTTGTTTTGGCCACTGAGAATACATATTAGCTACACTTCTTTCCAAAATTTTCACCAAAAAATAGCTTATTACATGCTTCAGAGCAACAAGCTCTGAAAATAGCAAAAAGTGATAATCAAAATTACACAGGAAGTGGAATTTTATCACTTTGGTTGATATGAAGGGAAACTAGACTATTCTAATCATCATTTGCTTTCACTCATCCTAATAATTTTCAAATGTGCACTTACCCACTAATGCTACAGCTAATGCCTACTTTCTATATGTTATCTGCGCTGTGGAGTTATTCATTCTATTCAAACGTTGATTTTAACATTAATTGCTGTGCAAGCAAAAATTCAAAGTAGCAGCTACCATGTTAGAGTATTCTGGTCAAGAATAATTCTCAGTGAAAGCGGAAAGTAGTACAAAACCTTAGTGGTGCAGTGTTTCAGAGGACTGAGAACACTTACACAGAGGGGAAACATGTTCTAAAGAGGCATCTGTTTCTCCGATTCAATTTGGAACATGATTACACATCAGTTACATTGTAGTATAGTCAGAACCATGTCTTACAAACTCACCTCTCTTTGACATTGTTTCTTAGGAGTTGATGGTATTTTATCGGTGCTTTCCGGATCATAATACCTTTTATATCTTTTACTCAAATGACTGTGATACAATTCTATTAATGTATCACGAGTCGACTGTTTTCCTCCGCGAGATCCTGCCATGACGTGATTTTTAAAATAATATTGCGAATACAATGTCTTTATCGAGGGGCGTAGATGATTTTGCAATTTAAAAAAGCATTAAAAAAAAAACTGAGGTTTCTGAAGTCATGTCGGGTGGAATTCCAACCTGTCTCAACTGACCGTTAAACCGTTTGTTAAGTGGCCTGCTGGGAGTGCGGTGTACCAACCCACTCTTTTGTTTTTTTTTCGGATCGAAAATCGCGCAATCTTACTCGAGTTAGTAGTTAATTCATGTAAATATGTATTCTAAAAACTGTAAGAAACCTACGAAGTACTTATCAATAGATCTTTTCGATTTCGTGTCAATTTGATGTCACCAGTGGCCGCCGATAGGTTGGTAGCGGGGCGTACGTCTGGATCCGAACAGTTGACGATCGCCGCCATCTTCCTTTCCCGGGTTTAACGTATCTCTGGCATCTCGAAGTGATAGGCCACGGACTTATTCTTGGTGATTGTAATTCTTGTTGAATCATGTTGAAGATAGCCCTAGTAGTGTTTCCTAAGGAGCGGTATAAAAGATTCGTGGTGGAAGTCGGTGATATAAAAAACTTTAGACCGAAGACCACGGAAGACTTCGATAGGGAGAAACTGTACCAAGTACGCTGGCCAGACGCCAAGGCAACCAATTCAACCTCGCCAGCCTCAAATCGTTATTACGAAGCTAATATCCTTTTATTGGCAGGTGAGTTAGGAATGAAAACTAGTTTAAGTTGCGTGATGCGGTTTAGGCATGTAAGTTTTTTTTCAAAACGCACTTCTATCTGCGAGGTTCTGAACGACCGTTACAAGTGGCTGTTATCTTTGAAACAACCAAGTGTTGCGGTGCTCGAATGGAAAATAGTGCATGGAACAAATGTGGTGTGCCTAGAACGTTTTTGTAAATGTGAATAGTCATCTTGTGAAGGTTAGGTTATATCCCTTCATTGTGAATGTTGTTTAGGAGGCTGATAGCTTTTTATTCTGTTTGCAGCTACTAAAGAGTCCTTGACCGAGCAGGCCAAGAATGCAAATATAAGACTTCCTCGGGGTTACAAAGATTCTACGGAGAGAAACCAACAGAAGCATGTAAATGTTGTGGACATGGCACTGAAAGCCAGTAAAAGGGTAATATAATTTTCAGTGTCTAGTCTTTTCTTATGAGTTAAAGCCAACTGTATACTGCAATTATTTCCCGTTGTTTCTCAGTCCAAAAAGCAGGTGGAAATGGCAATGGAAAGGTCATGTAAGGAAAGGATATTGGATATTTTAAAGACAAACAAAGCAGGCAACGTTTTGCCCATCTCTCCACCTAGGGAGTCGAATCAAGATTCTGTAGGTTCTGCTGCTGAAGCTGAGAAAGGTACAAAATTTATTAATTCAATACATCAGGCCCGTGAGTAGAAATTTTCATCTTTAGTGAGTAACAACGTTGATTTTTACTTCCTTCTTGTGAAGGACGGGGAGTGTTCTGAGGAAACAAGCCAATATAATAGCTCATTCTTTACTTGAACTGTGGATGTGATTGTGTCAAAGTTAATGTTTAATGTTACTAGGTTACTTAACACTGCCCTGAGACAGTTTTACTGTTACAGAAAATCAAGAGGCCATTGATAATAAGCAGGTTCTTGACTCTCCAAATTCAATGCATGAAGAAAACTTGCAGAACAGTAGCAAGAATTATGTCTCCAATGTCAAGAAAAGGCACTGTAAGTTGTGTTAGAAGTGACATATTTGACTGTAACATGGGTTGTTCATTAATTCTGTGCTGTTGTATGTGTAGCAGTCCGCCAGTTAAATTTTGATTCGAGAATCAACCTAGAAGGTATTAATTTTTGTGTGTAAATATCATGTTTCCGCTGACTAAAATTTCCACTTATGCTATCTGCTATTTTTTCTTCTAGCTGAAAAGCAGCCCAGTGCTATTGCAACCGTGACTCCAACTAAAAGGACTGTCCCAAGTTCTCAGGAGAGTGCATCTAAACGCCCTTGCATGGTTAGTGCTTCTCAACGTGAGGCTGCTTCGCCTGGTCAGCCACTTCGTTCCAAGCTATCTGTCAGCACTCAAGGTAAGACACTTTTATAAAATCTGTTTGCATATAGGGCTCCTAACAATAGAACTTTGTTTCAGATCAATCTTCTCATAAAACTTCACCTGTTAACACCGTTTCTGACAATGACTGTGTGCCTCTGGTGCCATTTAGTCCTCTAAAACGGAGGTTTTATTCTTCTCCAAAATCTCAAACTGACAGTCCGAAACAAGGTAAGGCATCAAGTACCAATGTGAATTTTATTCCACTGCTAGTGTGATATTAACACTAAATATTTTCCTTCAGATCAATCTTCTCACAAAATTCCTAAATTTAAGAATATGGACATTGTCCCAAGTAAGTTATGTCAGGAAACTCTTTTAACTGGCAATAACAACATTGTATCAAATGTTTCAAGAAAAGGTAAGAGACACTGGAAAGGAAAAATGCTAGTTCTGTTTAATTGACTGCGCTGCTAAGGTGACATTAAAAATAAATATTTTGTTTCAGATCAATCTTCTCATAAAATGTCCACTGACACCGATTCGGAAACTGAGTCAAGCACCGACCCTGTGCCTCTGGTGCCATTAAGTCCACTAAAACGGAAGTTTTATTCTTCACCAAAATCTCAAACTGACACTCCGAAACAAGGTAAGGCATCAAGAACCAATGTTAATTTTATTTCACTGCTAATGTAATATTAAAACTAAATATTTTCCTTCAGACCAATCTTCTCACAAAATTTCCACATCTAAAAATTTGCATATTGTCCCAAGTGAGTTATCATGAATTTTTTTCATCTAACAACTTCATATCTTATGTTCCAACAAATGGTAAGGGTCACTGGTCACCAATGTTTTACAACATTTTAACTCTTTATCAGGTATGCATTCTAACTGGCTTACACACAAGAGTAATAGTAAGAAAAGCTCCAGGAAGTCTAAGAATGAGATTGCAGAGTCAGATACTGAAACTGAATGCAGCTACAGCAGTTCATCAGAGCAAATAACAGAACTAAATAATAAAGTGATTGAATTGCAGCGGGAAGTTAATGCACAAAAAAAGAATATGAGAGTTATGGAAACTGCGTTGTTTTCTGCAAAAAATTAAGCTATCTCAGCTTAAACAATTGTTAGGAGAAGTGAACAACATTTTTTCGGAAGGTATGCTTTATATATTCTGTAACCTCTTTAGTATACTTTTTGCTTCTCGTTTATTGCATTCATAGCACCTCCATTCCTTGCAGATTCAGATATGGAGGAAAACAACATGGAGTCAATTGTAGAAGCAGCAAATCAGCAAGCCTCTAAACATTCAAAGCTCAGCCTGAAATCCAGTTCCCCAGCCAAAAAGTCACCCTCTGAAAAACCAAAGAGCTCCAAAAGATCAGCAGAAAAGGTGAAAAAGGATAAACATTCTCCGGGTAAGCAAAATAGTTTACAACTCTTCTATTTTTTCAGTCCATGCTCGTTTATTGCATTTGTAGCACCTCCATTCCTTGCAGATTCAGATATGGAGGAAAACAACATGGAGTCAATTGTAGAAGCAGCAAATCAGCAAGCCTCTAAACATTCAAAGCTCAGCCTGAAATCCAGTTCCCCAGCCAAAAAGTCACCCTCTGAAAAACCAAAGAGCTCCAAAAAATCAGCAGAAAAGGTGAAAAAGGATAAACATTCTCAGGGTAAGCAAAATAGTTTTGAACTGTTCTATTTTTTCAGTCCATGCCTTCTTTCTGTTGCTTAAATTTCTTGGAATTTCAGGTTCTTACAAAGATCACAGAATCATTGGGAAGATGATTTATGATGCCCTCAAAGGAGATGTGCCGCTTCAGAACGATGGGAAAGGAAAGGTAAGAAGATCCAGAGACAACATTCTGTGAAGTTTTTAAATGTTTCCTCTTGCTAGCGTCTTCTAGTATATTTATCTTTTGAATCCATGTTTGATTTTTTTTTAAATCACAGACAACACGAACAGTTCTATTTTTGAAAGACTGAGCAGCCTTTCTTCTGAATTCTGCATGTGTTTAATTGCTAATTTTTGAACAGGTTCACCTAGGCAACAACACATGGATTAAGGAAACATCATGGAAACGAATCAGCACCTCATCACGAAGCTTATCCATCGTAGTACAGGACTTGGCTGATATAATTTGGGGCTGGCAGTGCTGTGCTAGGTTCAGCTTAACCGGGGGGGGGGGGGGGGGGGTGAGCCCAAAGACACCTGGTGCAGCAACTAAGGAAGCGGCTCCCATTGGCCCCGTACATGCCATTCTAGGTAGTAAAATTAAATTTTGCATTGCATCACACTTCCATGATTTTTTTAAAAAAATATTCTTTGTTTGTTTGTAGGATTTTATCGAGCTAAACTGATGCAGCAGGGGCTGCAAGTGGGAGAAGTGCTTGACTCCAATGTGGAGAAATTGGGGAAAGGATTCCTGAGGAGCAAATTCCAAAATTCTGCTGTAAGTTTTTACATACAGTTTTTTCTTTGAGTAACATGAGCAAAGAGTGGCATTACCAGTTACTATGATGTATTTCTTTTCTGTGTTTTGTAGAAAAAGCTCAGCCGGGAACAATCGAAGGCGGAAACTTTTGCTGACAAGGAAGGGGATAGAAGTGATGGCGGCGATTAATTCCATTTCTGACAAAAAAAAATTAAAAAAAATTGATTTGTTTAAGCATACACTTTCTGCTTTGTAATCTATGTAACCCATGCATTTGTTCATCTGCCATGCTTATTGCTTGTGGCCTGGCAAAGTCTATGCCCACGGTGCCCATGGTAACAACACCCATGGCCACGGCGCCTATGGTAACGACACCCATGGCCACGGCGCCTATGGTAACGACACCCATGGCCAGGCGCCCATAGTAACGACACCCATGGCCACGGCGCCCATAGTAACGACACCCATGGCCACGGCGCCCATGCCCAATTTACAATGGCCGTGCGACCCATGGCCGGCGGCCATGGCGACCATGAGTGACCATGGCCATCTCGTGGCCATGGTTATCCCCATGGTAATTTTAGCCTGGGAGGGTGAATGTGGATAACACAGTTGGAAATAGATACCTGTACTAGTTATTCAGATTTAGAAGACAAATGAATAGAAGAAAAACTAAGTCTTTATTCTACCTCTAATGAGTTTACAGGGGTACATAAGTACTCATTTCCATCTACACTAACATACACACAAACACTTTTAAGATCTTCCACTAAAAACAGTTTAACGTCTCATGAGGGGGTGACTTTGTTTAAATAGCCTACTGGAATGCCATGTTCCATTATTTCCCAAGGAACTCTTTCATACACTCTTACCAAACAAAAAAACATTTTAAGACACTGTTCACACTGGGGGGGGATATGCAAAATCGCATGAAAACCATTTCAGAAAGCTCAAAATTTTACACAAATATGGAACACTATTGTGGACCACTGCAGCAAAACAGGATGTTTTTTTGCTGGATCTTACATATTTCTCTGAACAGAACATCACACTTTTTTTCTTCAGTCTATGAAAGTATTTACATCTTCCACCTACAATGTTAAAAGATTCCTGCAAAAGTACACTAATGCGCCTGGGAGTAGGGTGGCAAGGGGAATACACTCCAACAACAAAATTCTGATTAACAATTTCAACAATTTTCACTCTTTGTTTCCCGGTTAGTAAAAACTTTCTACATAAAACTTTTGCTTCGTTGTCATTTATGAAGTTGACCATGGTGGGTAAATTCAATAAGGCAGCCACTGAACTGCAGATTTGTAATGCTGTGTGTCGAGTCCCATGCACAAGCCTTGCCAGTTGCCCATTAACGCTCTCATAAAAAAAGCATGAATACACATATGCAGGCCCAAGTGATCTCACACAACTGACAAGGTGGAGAAGTTGATGAACATTTAGACCAAGATAGCGCACACCATACAAAGTCTGAAAATCAGACACATATTTATGCAACATGTCATCTACATAATTCAGCTGATCTGGAGAGATACTCTCCTGACTCAAAATGGAAATAGCAGTCACAAAAATACTGTGATGCACCCAATCGTTAACAGGGAGAATGTCAAGCAATACAGGTAAAGAATAGTAGAACATAAATACTTTACAGCCTGATGCTTTGTACAATGGTAATTCTTTTACTGCTCGAGGGAGTCTTTGGAATGAGAAGGGAGGTCTTATGCTCCTTAGCCTTGCATTGACAATGTCAGTGTACTGACGAATACTGAATGGGAATGTTGAAAAGCTGCTATCAAACCAGAATGACATCAGGGCCCTCATTTGGCCCAAAAAAGTTCCATGCATTAAATCTATTCCCATACGTGGTATAAAATCTGGTAATATATGGGATAACATAGAAGGCCCCTTAACACCATACACAGATGCATCTGGGTCAACCCTGCGAGCAATAACAGCCTGCTCTGCAAATGCAGACGTTTCAGCACTTGTCCTCAAGACCATATCACGGGAGTAAGGAAAAACTTGTACTGTGGTGTTGCCATCTCCAACTTCATGTCGGCCTCCACTTGTCAAGCAATAAAAGCAAGAGAACATTCCATTAAAATGAGTGAATCGCATAAATGCTGCCTTCGCAGGCAGGTCCCCCACTGCACCAAGAACTTTAGCTTTCACAACAATATTCTGACCATTAGGCAAAGACAGATACACTCCATTTGTTTCTAACTTTAACATTTTATCATACAAAGGTTTCAATAGCAAATTAAGATTTGGTTTTGGGCCAAACCATAGGCCTGCAAGTAAAATATTTTCTTTTTTAGTCCTATCTTCATACCTTAGTTCATTAATAGAATAATATATTGGCCACAATGAAAACCTTGAGCTCTTAAATAACGAAACACCATCAAAATACATAAAGAAACTTATATTGTTAGGGTTAGAAAGAAAGCCATCATGGAAACACTTTTTTTAAATTTCACCGTCATAAATATCCTCAATATTAAGAGGAGATTGCTTTTCTCGTCGAAATCTATGTTGTAACAATTCCAAGAAACCAGGTCTTTTAAACATAGTTTGAATTTGATCTTCAATAGGCATTTCAATAAAGAACAGTACATCATGACTGGCATCTACCCCACACACTGATTTACTGTCTTGGAGAGGCACCTGACAGACTGAACAATAATGATGACGAACAATTATTTTAGTTCCAATCATAGAAAAATATTCTCTAAATTTGTACAGTGTTTTTAGGCACAAATTATTGGGCCTGCAATGCAGAGCAATCAAAGACAATAAATCATTAATACAAACACCTGTCAACCGATGACACATGGCAAAAGTTAATATTGCAACTAGGCTCTCTCTGAAAGTGATGGGAGCACCATCATATAAAGGCTGATTATCCCTTTCATTGGGTTCTTCCCCATTAGCATCCAATGGGACACCACCGCCAACACCACCATTATCATCCTCTTCCTCGTCAGCAGTTTCATATTCATCTTCAGTATCCTACTCTGAAAGTTCTCTGTCACTGTGTACTTGGTCAAGATCTTCACCTGCATTATCATGTTCTTCATTGACTATTTCATCAGATTCACTTTCATTTAACTGACCCTGCTCGCTATCTTGAAAATCCATTGCCCTTTCATTTCCTGCTTCTCTGTTCATGGCTAGGTTTACTTGATTAATATCAATATTAGCAGCAACATTCCCTGAAAAAATATAGATATATAAATAAAGTTAACATGCACAAGAGCAGTGCAACACAAAATTTAGCATATCCAACTCCTTCACATGTTTGACATATACTGTCATCTGCCAAATCAAAATTAATATTAAAAAAATACATGTGTGAAAAAGGAGGCAAGTGATTCAGTGACCTGATTCAGTGTTTTACATGCTAAATGGTCCTAATGGCCTCACAAAAGTGCTGTTCTTTGGTTGTCTGACTGGAGAAAGTTAATCCCTTCCGGCATAGTGGGATGGATGTGAACCTCTATTCCCACGTAAAGTCAGAGGTTTATTACTTGCCTAAACATATGTTTTTAATAAAATTCCCCGAGTCACATGATACAGCCAAAAGAAATATAAGAAAGATATTTGCAGTGGCTATGTGTTCAGTGGATTGTCAAGTAACACTTAGGACTGTATACTACTGAAATATAACTAAATGTATCTGAGTTGGGAATAGATTTGAAGATTCACCCAAAGAGACTAAAAAAGATAAACTGTACCACTTTACAGTTCCCAGAAGACCCACTGAGTTATACAAAAAATTGAACATTCAACATAAATAAGACACTGAAATACCTTCAGGAGGGTGTTGAAGGATGGTGCAACAAGATCATTGTTGAGATTAGCCTCATTTCTGCCAGGATCAAGTGCCAAGATATCTAGGGAAACAGCCAGAAATACAAATTTACATATTTACACAAAAACATGCTCTCCATTTTACTTATAGCTATCCCATACAGAAAAGCTTGGAGAATAAATGGTATTAATAGAAACAAAGTGTAATACACTACTCACTATTATGTTCTGCATTATCATCCAGTAGGTTATTAGTATTGTAGGATCTGTTGCAATTCAAATCGCTTTCTCTATCATTCAAGTTGTCAGAGGTTGAATCAGATTCAGAATCAACTTGGTTATCGTCAATAGCAGAACTCCGATTACTGACTGATGAGCCTCAAAAAATCAATGGATAAAAATTGAGAAGCACATGGGAGGGGATTTTTCTAATTACACAGACATAGAAAATTAGATGTAAGCTTGGCCCTATTAATGTAAGGTTTCTGTCTGATTCTGACCCATTCTGATTCATACATGAATCAAGGCCTTAATATGAGTCTATTTTAATGAACTGAGACTTGCTATAATAATTGTAATGTGAGTTAATATGAAATCAATCATTTTAAAATGCCCCAAGAGAAAAATCAGGGTCAGGTAGGAGTCAAAATCAGTCAGAATGGGTCAGAATCTTTAACTTGATTCAGCCCATGCGTAAAAACTTTTGGAGAACAAAAAATGTATTGTGAACCATCTCGATCCTCAGAAAGTTCCTGAACATTATTGGCGTTGTTGCTGGTCATCTCTCCCTCATCTGAGTTGATGGAAGTTGATTCACTTGAACTGTCAGTTTGGGTTTGGTACCTGCCCGTCTTTGATTTTTCACTACAGTGTGACGAATCTTTAAAGAAAAAAACCTGTATAATGAAAAGTATAAAGGCAGAAAAATGGATTATACACCAGATTATTGACTGACCAGAATTATCATCAGAGTCACTTTCAAGTCCAGTAAAGTCTTTGGATCTGTGGTTTTTCCGATACCATTTACGCTTTCTAGTTCTTCCTTCCATGATGTCGCAAACGACACGCCCGTCCAATGAGACAATCAAGGAAAAAATATCAAATTCCAGCTTCCTTGTGAATCCTAACCTTATCTTAAACGTACACAAGCAGAGGACGCGGAGGACTCACTGATAGACGTGTCCGAGAACGCGAGCCAGTTGGCATCCTTGTCCCTCGCTGCCATAACCTGAAAGGGGTGCGAGGGAGATAGCAGCCACCGAGTGTTCTCGAACTCGCCCCAGACACACTAAAGAGGAGGGGGACGTGCAAAGTGGGGGACAGGAGGGAATGCCACAGTCTTGAGTTAAACGAGTTCTCCGGATAAATTTTAAAATATTTTTGTTTGAAGTAGCACTGAGGAAACCCATTTTCAAATTGCCAACGTTAAAACGCCCGAGAGGTGTTTCGTTTTATGGAAAAACAACTTGGGTGTAGGGCCCAGTTTGAATTTTTCGCTCATGGGTGAACAATTGAATGCCGTCGGCAGCGACCTTCTGTTTTCTTATTTCTCAGCTATTCTGCGACTTATACGAAATATAAAAACTTTGTGTGTTGCTGATTCAGTTTTAGAATATTTTAAAATGCTGAAAGGAGAGAAATTTCAAAGTAGGATGGTTTGGATATTGAATTTTCAGGCCTATTTTGACTAGCTCTGTCCCGTGTTCGCCCCCATCCACTCCCTCCCAGCCCCCACCCCGCCCGGCGACCAGTTGATGCTTGTCGCTCGGTCGTGGAGCGGTTCGAGGTGACGCCTGGCTTGGGTTTGTGAAATACTTTGCCAAACACTGATTCTGGATTTTGCATTGGAAACTTTCAAAAATGAAAGCCGTAGTCCTCTGGACTAAAGAAGGAAAGGTGGGAATAGAGCCCCTATCAAATATACCCGAGAACTCAAGGTTTGAAGGAGCAGTGGCGCCAGTTCGTTTCACGGGGGATAAAAAGTGGTACCCGGCCGAAGTAATATTTTTGAGTGGTAAGTATTCTATTCTAAGCGTGTGCGGTGAATGCTCAAACTGTGCCCTGAGAGTTATTATGATTAGCGTCCAGTTGCTCTTCAACATAACCTCTACACGTTAAGCCATAGTGCTTTGGGACCATGGTTTCATTGTGGTGGGATCAGCTTTCAATGTGACCTCATTTTGTTTTCGTTGATATTTGTACCATGTCATCAGTTTGCAAATTTTGTTAACAGCTTCTGAGACTGCTCTCGAGGCCAAATGTAAAGAAGTCACTCATGAGTTGGTTCAGGAATCCAGTAAAGTGAAGGACAAGAAAAATATGGGGAAAGGAAAGCGGACTTCGAGGAAGCAACAAAGTGTTGACAGTGGCAAGGCTTCAGAGCAAGATGTTGCCCGTGCTACGGGAAGTAAGGTTCCCGTTCTTTCTCATCTAAAGAAGCCAAAGGACGCTTCAGTCAAAAGTAAGAAAGATGCTGTGACACACCTCCCGTTTAAAAGCGATTCATACCGACTCAGTGCCGAAACAAGCCAAAAGCAGTCCGATCGGTCCTGGACTGTTCCAGTATATGTCCGATGTGCACTCGGGCTGTTCCGCAAGCAGCCCTCCGCCGGACTCGGTCCGTCCCAGAGAAGCCCGACTTCCACCCGGACACTCCGATAGCAGTCCGATGCCCAGTCGGACGCACCGACAACAGCCCGATGCCCTCGGACAGCCCGAAACGTATCCTACCCCTCTCGATCCTCTATCGGGCTGGTCGTATACAGTCCGACCAGTTCACAAGTTTCACGAAGCGTTTTTGTGGACTTAGAAATATTTTCTGTTAGTAGAAACTTCTTCGATGGCAGGCATATTCTATTGTCATTTTAGTTAAGACATGCGTACGTGAATTTAGAAAAAAAAACTGCTACTAAAGGGTATCACCCATCTGTTTCAATCAATTTTTGTGTTCGTATGCGTAAAGGCCAAGAGGATTTGGATCGCAGTGTTTTGGCTATAGGAAGTGAGTACTTAAAACATATCTGAGTCAGTGGGCTTGAATTTTAATATTAACATTTTTCTGTTTTAATTAATTTGTAACTCCTGTGTTTCTACTCAGAGGAAAATTCCAGCTCTAAGAGTGCTGATGCTTCTCGAGACTCAGATGCTGATTCTTAAGTTAATATAAGCGATGACCAGGAATCCAACGATGATGAAGCCAGCACAAATGAGCATCATCAAGACCATGGAGATGATGTAGCTGACTCTGAGAAATGGTGTGCTTGCAATCCGTGCCAAGTGTTGAAAAAGTATGGTGAGTATACTAATGGCTCAACTTGGATTGCTTTCTCTTTGTGACACTCCAAGTTCAGTGATGCCAGAGTATAGATGAAGTTTTAAATGAGTACGCATATTAGCATGGTCTGGAAATTCACTCACTGATCTAACATTATCACTCAAATCGTTGTTAAAGATACTATAGTACGAATGTCTATGGCTAAGCAGTGGGCCTGAGGCAATGTTTGGAATAAATATTTCACTTTGTTTAATTGTTTGCAGATGATCCAATGTATCTCAACTTTCTTGAAGATATGGTCAAAGTTTATTCTAAGTCTTCATCTAGGTCCAAGAAATTATTAGTTTTGAAGGCTACAGTGCCAGGCTGTAAACAGGTATACTTTCCTTTCTTTTCTTAAGCAGATTTACTCCTTCTGTTCTTTGAATTCGCAGTAAAAATTCTTATTTTTCAGGCTGAACTCGTTCCGGGATCTGCTATATTTATCAAATCAGAAATTAAGGATGAATTGAAAGTTGATTACAAGAATAAACCCTCATCTTTGGTACGTGAAACCCTGTTTGCACTCTATGGCAAAGAACAGTTTAAAGTTTTACAAGTGACAGCTCGAGGCAGCAAACCTGGGTCATATGGCATACAAGAGACTGTGCTCAAGGCACTTGGGGGTAAGTTGGGGAACAAATCCATAGATAGCATAGTTATAATTTACACCTTACATTATAGTTCATGCACTGCTTTGTTCTTCCAGCATTTGTCAACAAGAATGTTGATACTAACAAAGCAATAACTCTGAAGAAACTTGTAGCCATAATCAACAGGAGGGCTCCAGAGTGGAGAAGAGGTCATAGTGGTCATAGAGGTCATAAGTTTTTTTTTATTTTCTTTGTCTGGTAACTTAAGTCTCTTGTTTGTATGTGTTTTTAGGTAGTCTCCACGTCACCATTTAAGTGCACTGAAGAGCCCTGCCACCCATGTCACCAGCACAAAAAGTACTATGCCTTCACAGTCCAAGGAAGTCGTTTCAAGGCAGTTATACCATCATCAACCTGCTTCAGATGCACAGTCACATCAAGCAGTACACCCAATGTACTGGCCTCAAGAAACATATTCAGGACCTAGCTCATATGCAGGACCTAGCTCCTATGCAGGACCTAGCCGGCAGTACCCATCAAATGCTCAAACCCAATGGCATTTAGGTCATCAAGTTCCTCAGTATCAGTCTCCTCCTCTCAGTTACAATGAGACTGCAGCAGACACTGATAATGTTCCAAAGATACTTGATCTCTCTTAGATTTATTTGGTTGTGTTATTCAGATTTTATCTGCAGCTTTCTGTTTCATTTGCCTTATAATGCTATTGTCTTATTTTATTTGTGAACTCTGCACATTAATGCATAGTTGAATTTATGTTTCTTTTTTTTATTTTTTATATTTTTTAATTTAATTGTGATATGTCCAACCCTGTTTGTACATATGAATAATAAATGAACATCAAAGAAATGGAATCTTACTGCAAAACTCTCCCAAGTGAAACATATTTTATGTAAAGAGCAGGGGGTGTACAGGGTACTGCAGTACCCATTACCCAGCAGGGTGCATAGAGGGGGGGGGGGGCACTGCGGGGGCGCATGCTCAACCAGTAATCAGGATCTATTTCGGACCAGTCCGGTATCTTTTTCGGTTCAACCCGACAAGGCGAGCCCGAAATCTACCCGACAGCTAGGCTCTCGGACTGTCCTTATTTTTGCGGTTTTGGGAACGTTTCGGTACTTTTCACGGAAGCTTCCGTCGGAGCGTTATCGGACTGCTCCGACCTTCGGGCTGGATACGGATGCTCTCGGAATCATAAGGGTCGTGAATGGAAATGGGTCTAGGAATGGCTGTCATAGTGAGTTATCTGGAAAATGTAAATATTAATTAGATTGGTACGCGGATACGAAAATAGTTTAGTCATGATAAAGATGTAGGGTTAGAATCTTCATTTAAGTTCTGTATAGTTGAGGTTGAAGGTTTAGGTTGTTTGGAGTGCGAAAAATCACTGACGGCATCTTTTTGATGCCCTAAAGGTTTGATTTCATCTTCGCTGGAGCTGGTGACCACCTGTGAGGGATGAAAGATAAAGTTTAACGAAATAAAAAAGTAGTTGGATGCATTGGTGTTCGGCATGTGTGTCTTACCAGCACTGATTTCTTCTGTTTTGTGCTGTACAATGCTTCATCATCTGATGAAACATATTGGTAAGGATTATTTTGGTTACTGCTATTAGTTGTAGGTTCGTCTTCGTCGGAAGAGTAGGTGAGAGTGAAGGCCACATTTCGCTATGGTTTCTGGAACAATATGGTAATTTAAGTTGATCAAATGATCAGGAAAAGGATAAGTGCAAGAGAATAATATGGCACCTACTGGAGATGGTGATCCTAGTTTCTTCTTATGGGATCTTTTTTGTAATGGCAATCAATGGCGCTATCAAGAGCATTGGATGGTATTTTGAATGAAGGCCGATGAGGTTTGATATCCTAGAATGGAAAACAGGTCCATTAGTTATATAGATGGCAAACGGCAAATTAGGATATGTAAGTAACTGTTTACCTAGATAGCAGATGGGATTTCTGGTTTCTTGTTGGATTCCGATCTAGTCGATGTTCTGGATATTCTAGCATTAGGGACGTATCCGGACAAGGAGAAATTTCTTGCGGCTATTCATCAGGCTATAAGGACGTTCGATAACACTGTTAAAAATGTATTGGGAATTCCTGAAGTCCCCTGGAAACTTTTTTACCAACTGATCCTTCGTTTTTTCCCAACGTACGACATATTGAGATTCGCTATGCTGAGAGCAAAATTCTAAAGCGCATTTAATAGAGGACACATGGTTTTCCTCATTAGCCACAATATCATACCTCATAGTAACGCATAGTCCCTGTGACAAGTGATTTTATCCTGCGAATTCCTGAAGGTTCTCTGGAAATTCACGAAGGGCTGACGGAAATAAAATTACCAACTGATCCTTCGTGATTTCCCAGACTTTCTTTTAACAGTGAACGACATTCATGGGAAAATCCTTTCGAGGAGACACCCGACAGACGCCTTGTGTTTGTCGCTTTCACTCAGGATGCCAAGGCGACGGTCACTTTCTCGCCACGGCTGGCACTTCAGCTGGGACTGGAGCATCCCGGCCCCTATCCTGCGAACGAGCGTACACACGCAGCTATGCCCGTCGATATCTCTGGGCATCCCCTCCCAGATGTTCGTGTACTTGGACATCTTATCAGATCAGACCGTGGGGCACACAAGGGCACCGCTCCTGAGGACGGTCCCAGTCTTCTTAAGTTGCCGCGACTAGGGGGTATGCATCACTACCGCACTAAACCAACACTTCGAAAATTGTTTACTCAACATACGATGGAGGCTAAGTAAACTGTCCACGAAAGACCACACATTACTTCTTAAATTTATTCTGTTCGAGAAACACAATTAAGCCAAGAAGTCCAGAAAAAATGCAGCTTTTCAAAACATTCTTCGGAGAGAAATGTGTCAGAACGAACTTTGATCCGTGGAAACGATCCCTGAGCACCCTTAAAGGCGTCACTCCTCAAGCGGCCAGTGTTTACAAGGTGCTCTCTTTGGAGGTCGAGGAACCCCTCCCTGCGGCGATAATGCGGCGCGGCGGGCGCGGACTTAAGCTGCAAAGGGGCTTGCCGGGCCAACAGGCCCGGCCCCACGTACGCGACACGTTTGCGTAGCGATCATTATTTCGGGCCTCGGCTGGGCAGCCTGCGATGGGGTCGGCACAAACCGTTACCGAACAGGGGTAAACGAGTTCAGGCTCCAGAGGGTTTTAGAGTTAACAAGGTAGGCGTACGCCAGACCGCGTCGTGGCGTAACAGGCTTCGCTCACCGCGAATCACTGTTCCGCCACTCCACGCCTGGCGCACGCCTACCTTGGCCTGCCGGCGGCTGCCACCTGCCAAGTAGGGCCCTGCGGGGCCAGACGGTAGGACGCCCTGCGGGTGTCACTCGAACGGTCGCAACCGCGCTCATGTTCTAACTTCCGAACGTATCTTGCATTACCCTTTCGTTATCAATGCCACTCAACCAGTCCTAACCTACCCTTACCTGCCCGTGCCTAACCTACCAAGGCCCCCACTAACCTTACCTAACCTAACTCGAGTCACTGATCCGCCCCTTCCTGACAGGCGCATGGCGCATACTGAACTCACCCAACCGGCGGATTTTGGATTTTAGACCACTTGTAAAAATTATCTTAGAAACCGCTTGAGCAGCGGTCCCCTGAGGGGAGGTTGACTGTGGTACGATGCAAGAGAGATGTGGTACAAATTTGAGCTCTCTATGTCTAACCGTTCTCAAGAAATCGCGCGGACAGACAAAACATTTTTGACCCAGTCGGTCCAGGGCTTCGCTATCGCTCAGCCAACAAAGTTTTAAAAGAAATGTTGCTCAGAGCGACGATATTTTTGGACTCCCCAGTACATAAATATTCCTTCAAATTTTTCGATATTTTTGTTCTGAATGTAAACCGTAAAATGTGTACTTGATAAATATTTGAGAGACAGATGTAGTATAAACCGGTTTTCATGGGTGTATAATGTGGATGTGAATATCGTATAATTTATAAAGAAGGCTTCATGAGGTATCGTGGTTTTCATACATTTTATATAATGTAGGAGTAAGTATTATTCACGTGTTGCGTTGAGCCGGAGGTGCGGTGGTGATGAACAGTTCTGTTGCGTTCTCGCGAGTAATTCGACATTTGAGCTCCACGTCTAACAAGGCGAATGCACGAAGTGCAAAATTTCAGAATATGGTGAAACTGTGTTTCGTCAATCCTTTGCCCATGCAGGGGGCGGAGGGAGAGAAGCGTATAATATGGAGTCCCTGACCTCTGCCCCCTATGGCGCCAAACAGGTTCTTTTTGCTTCTATGTGCGATACCTTCACAAAACTTAAAAAATTCCGATAGGAATTCATTTAAGGTACGTGCACACAAAGAACGAGGGAATAGGCCCTGCCGCCGGTCAACAATCGCTCGTCCACCGTAGTGCCGCTCTGAGTAATGGACCGCCAGTGCACCCAGAAAAATGATATCTTGGATCAAGGTTAGACTGACCTTAAAAACACTAGTCTTGAACTTTCCAAGGTTGTAAACCTTGACTCAAGCTATTCTTTAACTTCGTTCAGGAACAGAGTCTTGATTCAAGTGTATAAACCTTGGAAAGTTCAAGGCTAAGGCTACGTTTTTTTGGGTGTGGATGGCAGCGGCTAAGTTTTACTAAATGTATGCAATAATATGAAAATAAAGATTGCCGTGGAGAACGCCATTGCATTCTGGGATGGATTCGTCCTTTGATCTCTATTAAATCCAAGTTCCACTTTTTCAAAATCAAATAAAAATATTTAATGACATCGTCATGTCAAGCACTACAAACATGAACGTAATGGCAAAATACATTTTTGATACTTTCCAAACATATCGTTGGGACGTAGCCGCTGTCGCGGACCGCGCATCCCCTATTGTCGAACAAATTACTCCGAGCGGCACCACGGCTGAGTCGATTGTTGACCGCGACCGGTGCCTCTTCCCCGCCTGCTCTGACGCCCACCTGCGGTCTCAGAAAAAGAGTAAATTCATTTTTCGTTTTTTTGCTCAGAAAACCGCGTTGTCTTATCACAGGCCGATAAAAACAGCATCATCGGAACATTCCTACGTAATATGGTTGCTAAGATGAAAGTAGAAATAGACAGATCGAGCGCAAACTCGTTCTTTTTGCTTCTGTGTAAGATACTATTCGAAAAGTCCGAAAAATTCCGATAGAATTTTATGTACACTGTCATCGCAAGTGTGATGAATTCAATACGTTTAGCTGTGATGAAGACTAAGTGTGAGAAGTCGCTAGCGCGCTTTGGCCGGCCTCCCGCGGTCTGCCAGGGCATAATAGTCGTTCGCGCGAGGCCTTTTAACAATGTCGCCGTGGACGCGCGGTCTGAGAGGCCGAGTCGGCATGGAGCGCGCGCAGGTTCCAGCGTCAAGTCGTTTTATACTAGCCAAGGCCTGGTAGGCCTCCTGCTGTGCTCGCATATATATATATATATATATATATATATATATATATATATATATATATATATATATATATATATATGGTATATTCGCATATCGCTACATTTATATATGTAGCTAAATAGTAATAGGAAGATACCTCTGCTTAACTATAGGTATACGGGGGGGGGGGGGGGGCGTCGTTGTGGGTATTGGAAAAGTCCGAAGGAAGGGCTTCGCTCGCTCAGCAATTACTATTATTATAATAAATATAAAAACTCGTTTGTCAGTTAATGAGGGCCACTCAGTGCTTGGTCCTGGAATTCTTGGGCCCGAGCGAAGCGAGGTGCCCTTTGCCGCGGCATCGGCGCTTTTTTTTTATTCCTGCCACTGGGCGAACCATTGTTAACTAGTACATCCGCTTCCCTAGCCACTGTAAAAAAAATAGTACGGAAAATGAGCACGGAACACCCTCACTCCCCCAATAAGTGTACACGCGATTGTGAGATTGTGTTATTGTCTTAGTGTTGTGGTTCAATTTCTTGAGGATTGTGTCTCCACGTCCTCCTAAGTGAGCCGTTTTTTCGCCGATGACCTTGTTTATAGAACCTGGGCCACCTTTCAGGGAATGTGCTTGAGAAAGGTCTTTATTCTGGAGGATTTCAAGCTATGTCAGCATTGTGTGGATTGCCAAGGATTGCTTGGAGGTGTGTATACGGATTGTCCCTAGTGAAAGACCCCTCTATCCTACATTGTCCTTTCGTTTTCAAAGCCGCTGAACTTGTCCCTTACCTGTCCTAGCCTGACTTAAGCCTGTCGGGCTAGTCGGGTAAGGGCTTTGCTATCGCTCAGCTAATGATTACTTAATCTGATCTTGAAGTCTGGTCGGAACGTAGAATAGGGTGCACTTCTTTGACTTCTATGAAAGAGCTTTCACAAAATTTACACAGGATTTCATGAGTGGTCGCCCCCTCGAGCAGTGTTGCCAGAAAAGTAGGAGGCAACGCTGTAAGGGATTGTCGTTTTTAAACGACTTTTTGAAGGAACTAAATTAGTGAAGGAAATTTCGTAAATTAACGACATTTTCTTACGCACGATAACTGGTCATCAGGCATGTGTGATAGGCTTAATTGACTTCCTCATAGTTGGGATGAAATAAAGAAAACACATCGCAGCGTTATCCTCTAAAATTGAGGCTATTTGCCCTTTGTACTATGGAAAGGACCTGCAAATTCCTCATGTTTTTCGTTAAAAAACGAAGAAATCTTCGTAAAAATATTCGATCAAAAACGAAGGTCTTCAGTTCCCAATTAATCAAACAATCTTCGTTTTCAAACGACTGAATTTTTTTACAGTGAAAAGGTAGCCCAAACACACAGGCGTCAAGATTGTCCGTACCTCCGCCTGCCTACTAGGCAGCCCTACTGCACCTGTGTGTGCGGGCTGTTGTTTGCCTAATTCTCTGGCAACACCGTGGGAGTACCACCGAGGGAGGAGGGCCCTTCCTGAAACCAAAATCCGCGACGCAGTAAGCCCTCGGAATACGACTTAAAAGGTGGTCGTAAAAGGCCGTGCGAATGCACTCAGCATTGAGACGGCCCCCACCGCGCAGCGCACCGCTCTCGCTCGTACACGCCACCGCAGACCGCCAGGAGCGCCCGCTTCGTCCTCCAGTCGTGTCCTGCCTCGCCATGCCGGCCGCACCGGAGTCCGGGATGTCCGTAGCGTTGGGCGCGCTGCAGGCACTGCTGGCCGTCGTTGTCGTGCTGGTCGTGCTCTTCTACTACAAGTAAGTCACGCCCACACCAACGTCTCACACAAGAGCTCGCTGGGGAGCGGCTGAATGTCAGTCACTTTAATTTGCAGTGTGATATTGCCTACTGCGTGCTGTGCTATTCCCGTCTCTCTAAAGGATCTCGCGTAGGCGTGATTTCGTGAATTTGTTTAGCTACTACTAACAAGGTAACTACGCCAGGTGTAAGTCACCGATTTTAATGAAACTTTTTTTGCATTGTGGTCGTTTTTGGCATTTCCCTAAAACTGCAGGAAATGAACATTAACGATAGATGCGGTGTAGAAAATCTAAAAAGTGACAAGGATAGAGGGTCGTACGCCGATTAAAACAGGATTTTTTGGAAAGCAGCGATTCCGAATATAACATGCACGTTTGATTATCCGGCCTGATATTTCCTTAGTATTGGTCGGAATCGGATGAAATGTGGGTGTGTGATTACTCATGTCGTCGTTCCAGAAATTGTTCCAAAATTCTACTGTGGGTATGATGCGAGTTAACTATGGCGCTCTGAAATCCTCCAAAACGAACTCCATAGCGTTCCTACTCGCCGACTTATTCGAAGAGCAGTGCTGTAGCACCAAGATCAGTCGCGCCAACATATTTGGGGGTACGCGTCTCCATAGCCACGCACTTCAGCTGTATTCTTTCAAAATTTTAGATTTTTTCGAGCCGCGGTGCCTGACTGGCTTATAGAATCGTTTCCCACTAACTTTGACACGGAGTTCGCTGTTGCAGACCCTATCTCCCATATACGACGCGGTAAAAAAAATTCCGGGGTGTCCGAAAGATAGGCCCTTTATGGTGCTTTTAAAGGGCATCATGCCATAAAGCGGTTAAGTTACTGTCATGCTATTGAAGGTAAGCATGAATTCTGGCGGGTGCCTGTTTCGTTATCGACCTCCGTTCCTTCAATGGAAGCCAGAATATTTTTTTTCGAGAGTTGAAATTCCGTTTTGGAAAAGTTAGTTCGCGTGCACTGACACAACTTTTCACGGAAAACAGTCAGTCCCGATCTCTGGCATCAGTCAGGAAGCGGAATTATACGTGCGCCGAGGCGAACTCCGTGGCTTTTTCGCCATGGCTTTTATATGGGCGAAAAACTGATGGCGGCGGCGATCGTTCCTACCTCCAGGAGTCAAAACTCTAGGTTCCCTCGACACTTCACGCAAGAAAAAAAAAATGAGTTCCATGACCAAATGTTTCAAAACTTTTTTGGACTCACAAGTGCCTCCCATTTTTGGAATCACCGTAGAACTTACTATGGGCTACAGTGGTTAGTTTCCGGGTTTAAGGGTATCCAATGAAGTGATCGTGCGTTACCGCTGTGGCGGGGGTGGGCCCTGCTGGCAGCACTGCGTGTCGCAATGCACTGTAAAATTTGTTCGTCAAATGACGAGAATTTCGGTTACGACTCTTTTATCGCCCGAATATGTCGTCATATAACGGCATTTACGATGCCAATCCGTCACGTGACGACATATTCATACGACGAATAAATCGTCAGATATTGGGTAACTGAAACAGAAAACAATTTTTTACCCGGCCTGGGCAAAATTATTTAAGGTGACGACGTAATCGTCACATCGCCTGTGACGAATTTTCCGTTTTACAAATTTGCCCAGAGGATTGTCGTTAAGTGACGATCAATAATTATTACAGTGTTTTATCTGCCGGCCTCGCTCACTTCTTAGACACTTCTCAAACAAGATCCCACCGCAACCGATCCCAAAAAGTGCCGTCTTCCCTCGGCTTATAGACAGAACATGCGGAAAAACGGTGTATTGCGGGTGGCCTTAGCTCATTAGAAATGGCTATGGCGCCACCGCTAGAAGTGGGTCAGACATTCTGAAAAAAATGTTTTGGCGTTTGGCAAGGCAGGCTAACTTTTCTGATGTGTCAAACTTGAAATTTTAACATCGGCACCACTTCGCTCGCTCCTCGCCACGGGCCGGCAAGTTCCGATAATTTCGGCGCTCGGTCCCCCTCCTCTCTAGTAGAATTAACGCACTAACCATCTCTTTTACCCCGATAATTTAAATAACCCAACGGAGTCGCAGGAAAACTCTGTGCGTCCCCCGCAATGGTATATAAACACAGTAAAAACGATAGCGTGTATAGGAAAACTGGTAGCGTCCCAGACGGGAATCGAACCCCCGACCAGACCCGACTTGTCCTCCCGACCCCACACTGTATAAATACTTTTCGTCACCCAACAGTAAATCTGCTCATAAATTTTGTTCAAGAACTGACGAAATTTTTGTCACCTAAATATTTTGTCACGTGACGAGAAAATCGTAAAGTGACGAAATATTTAGGAGACAAATATTTGTCATCAACATTCATCGTCGCATGACGAAATATTTTTACGGTGCACGCACGGAGCCACCAAAGCATGTGCTGATGGGCGGCGTTGAGCGAGCATTTGAGGCTGAGGCACTTCATGCGTAGCAGAGTCGAAGTGTTCGGAACAGCCGATCAGCACGCGTGGTGATCTGAAGTCAAGGGTTTTTGTTTTAATGGCGCCCAGAACAATTTCTTGTTTCAAGCAGTGCGGATCAGGGAATTTATTTTGTTAGTGTAACTCTTTTCCGAACACTCCAAAATGAAGTCGATCCCCCTAAACTCCAAGATATCCTTAAGTCTAGTCTTGAAAAGACTGGGATCGTTCATTTCTGCTTTTTTCTCGTTGTAAGTCGATTTGGCTTGATTCAAGAACAGCGTTCTGTAGGTGTACGCCACGACGCGGTCTGGCGAACACCTTCCTTGTCATACGGACTGCCGGACTGGGCCGAGGACTTGACGCACATGTGTCAGCTAATGGTTTTGCGCAGGACGGCTGGCTTCTGGGCTCGGCTAGGCATCGCGGACGCATTGGGTTTTCCTAGCCTCCGCATGTACGCGATTGGTTTATTCCATAACGAGTTCTACGGATATCTCCTACATCGGCTCTACAAGCACGCCCGCGCCAAGGTAAACTGACATAATTAGTGGCAAACAGAGAACACGGAGTTTGGGTGAACCATGTGCGGGCCAGGGGCTCGGTTTGCGTCAATAACTGTTCGCGGGCACAATGCCTAGAATGTTAATGAACCGGAGTCCGCAAACTATCCAGCAGGCACCACACACTGCTAACTCGAGTGTTTGATACATTTAGAGATAGGCGATGTTTGATATCAGTTTGGACATCACAATGTACGAAAGATACACGCTGAAAGTCGGTCCTGGGAAAACTATGGCCCGGACGCCATGTTCCAGGACCGTCCTGGAAACTGGTTACCAAACTCCCAGGACGGTCCTGGAAACGGGCCGCCTGCTGACGCATCATCGGTTTGTGCAGAACGTATGTACAGGGAAGAGTCCATAAACTTAGTGCGTGTTTTGGTGTGACGACATGCGATGATTCATTCGTCATGCGAATGTGTCGTCACATGTTGAGTGTACGTCGGGAACATATTCAGTTAATTGATGAATCGTCGCAGAAATTCTCGTCATTACACGGACAAATTCAATCGTGTCCTTGCTGTCAGAGTGAGGTGGATGTGTCCGTGAGCATTTTCCCCGCAGCGAGCCGAGTGGGATGAGACTCCGCATGCTGGTGAGTGACGTATGGTCTACAGAGAGAACCTGAGTGTTTCGCTGTGCTTACAGGGCGATCCGTGCGTTGGCATGTTCGTGAACTTCAGGCCGCACTTACTGGTCGTGGACCGAGAACTGATTCGCACCGTCCTGGCCACAGATTTCTCGCACTTCACGGACCGAAAGGTTTTCCAAGACCGCGAGCGCAAGGAGAGCGTCATGAACTCCCACCTTGTTAATCTCCAGGTGCCTGATCGATCGTAACACGTCAACTCATTTTGTGCTTTAAACATGAGTGGACCAGATAATCCCTAAAAGTGGCCTAGGGGGAGGGAGGGGGAGCTAAAATTACTTCACGTATCACCTGTTTGTGATTTCCGAATGGCGCCGGCTCGCAGGGCGACGAGTGGCGCTCTCTACGGAGGAAGCTGACGCCCACCTTCACCTCGGCCCGGATGCGGGCCATGTTCCCGCTGGTGAGCGCGTGCGCCGAGGACCTGTCGGCCCTGCTGCGCGCGGAGGCCGCCTCCGGACAGCCCGTGGGCATGCACATGCTGTTCACGCGCTACACCACCGACGTCATCGCGACCTGCGCCTTCGGCATCCAGGTGGGCTGCAAACAGACAATGGCACAGCTCTAGTTTGGGTGGATCGTCTCCGTGCTATTTTGCTGAAAAGACATTTTAGGTAGGGAAAGACACTCTGAGTTGAACCCTATGGCCAAAAGCGTTCTAAAGCAGATTAGTGTGGTTCCCGAAGATCAATGTTTGATTGGTGACCCACGGGACGGGACTTTCTATGCTCTTAAAAACGGAAGAACTGTTAAATTCCGTGGGACGGCTGCCACATGTCTGTAGACATAGAGGCTGGAAAATGGGGGGGGGGGGGGGATTATGCTTATTGGGAATCGTTCGGAGCTGGCTGTCGCTGTAGACCAACCCAACGGGACACATCCCCTTCAGGCACATATCAGGAGTTCGCGGCACGCCTGACACGTATGGACTCTAGCTGAATAGTGTCTTTCGGCTGTAGATAAGTCGCCTTGACGCCAAGATCAGACGCCGATCTAGACCAATCTGCGACCATTTCGAGACCGTCTCTTGCCCGCTGCAAGACGACAAGCAGATGAAGTTCGTTAGCCTAGTCGTCTGAATCGAGGAATAATGATAGCAGCAGTAGACATGACAGCAGTTGATCCCATTTTTGCTTAGCCCAGACACCACACCAAAATTTTGGTGGAAAATGGACTTAAAAATACCCCGGAGGGTCCGGCGGCTTCGGGTCCCGGCTCGCTCCCGTCCCTACATATTTGCTCCATGCTCCGCCCGACGGACGGAACGAAATTCAAGGGTCGACTGTACCGGTTTTCTGTTCTGTATCATTTTCTTTCGATGCCTAGTGTTTATAGTATGCCAATGCTTAGAAATTAAAATGGCAGCATAATGCGTTAAAATTCCGTTTCAAAAATCCGGAATTTATCTAAATATGACAGGTCGAAATAGGCTGAGTAGGTATGCTTGGTACCACGTGATCTTTTACTGGTCAACATTTGAGTCCACAGCCGTCTGTTACCATCACTGCGATTCACTGAAAAAGTATAAACTTGAATTTTAAGTATGTTTATGGTGGACTCAAGCGTTGCAATTACCCTTGTATTGAGGATTGTTCAGTTTAAATTGAGTAATATTAATCTTGAATTAATCACGTGAGTACAACGTAAAATTGATTCAATCATATGTTGTCCTTCACAATATGCTGAAGAAAAGCATAGGATTCATCCTGCAACACTGGCGAGTAGGGTTGAAACAAACTCAATATTTCATGATTGTAGTATGACTGTACCTAAGCTTGCCTGCGCTGACAGTCTCGTGCAGCTTAAGAGGAAAGAGGACCACTGCTGTTTTCGGCCTGTGCGGGCCGATTTTGAGTCGTCTTTTAACGATCGCCACGGCTAAACCGTTCGAGATATCGACTTCAAATTCGATGAGGAAGTAGTTAGAGGTTCAATCTTAATATCGATCTGTTCAAAAAAAAATAGGTACTACTCTGTCCTACTTAAAAACGACCGAGACTGCGCTAATATTACTCTTTACTGCGGCCACGGAAAAATATTTGGGCGACGAGGTGACGTAGCGGCAACCTTCTTCTGTTCAGACATGTATGTCTGTGTCCAGTACGTTGCACGGTGTGGACCCCACGACCGGAACGCCGAACCTCTGCACGGCACAATTTGGGTATTTTTCGGTTTGGCGCGAAACCGAGAGGCAGGATTGCAGCGGCGAAACTATGGCACGCCCCCGGACTGCCGCTCCCCCCCCCCCCCCCCTGGCCCTACGCATGCCTAATGAGGGAGGACAGCGACCCGAGCGCTGCGTGTCACCCCCCCCCCCCCCCCCCCCCCGCTGGGGCTGCGCCGGTCCCCCCATTGTACAGGCAGGTATTGATGCCAGTGCAGTTTTGAACATTTTTAACGGCGCTGGGTCCCACGGCCTATGGATGTTTGAGCCTACTTCACATCTCTAGCTCACCCCGTTCAGAAATTAGAGAAATCCTGGTATCAATAAACAAATGTCCCAGACCATCTAATATACGGACGGAGCGAGGTACGATCGTCTGTCAAAACCTGTTCTCTCTGTCTCGAGAAAACCAGAATCGTGGGCTACTGGTACGCCATGTTAGCATATTTGCTAAAATGTTCACTTCGCAGTAGGAAATTTAAAAGGTCCGCTGCCAGCGGGGGACGCGCGCGCCCGGCTACGGTCGAGCCATGTGCGCCAGGCGGGACCAGGCGAGACAAAAGGAGCAGAGGAGGAGGCGGTGTGAGCGAGGGTCGTCTGTCTGGGCTCGGTATACTTCATTCCACAGGTGCCCAGCGCGCACTACTTCGAGCGTTCAAAAAGCACCGTGCAGAGGTTTGGCGTTCTGGCCATGGGGTCCACACCGTTTGTAGACGTTCAAAAAAATATTGAAATCATCAATATTATGTTTGAACCCTCATCTACTCCCTCACGACTTTCGGAATCAATACCTCTAACGGTTAGGTTGTGACGATCGTCAGAAGACGACTCAAAATTGGCTCGCAGAGGCCTCCCAGAGCAGTGGTCCTCTTTCCTCTTATAGCCCCCTGATCGGCTGAGCAGCAGCGAAGCCCTGGACCGACTGTTAGACGTAGAAAGCTACAATTTAGACCACATCTTTCTTGCATCATACCAGAGTCAACCTCCTCTCAGGGGCATCGCAGCTCAACACTCTAAATGTCTAAGGACAATTTTGTCCTGAAGCTGGGGCCAGATATGAGCACATCTAAATCTGGGGATAATATTTCATCTCCTTTGGAATGATTTTGTACTTAACGGATACAAAATTGTCCCTAGATTTAGATGTGCTCAAATCTGGCCCCAGCCCAAAGACAGAATCGTCCTTTGATATTTAGCGTGAAGCGGTTTCTGTGATAATTTATACAAGTGGTCTAAAATTTAAAATCCGCCGTTTGGGCGAGCTCAGTACGCGCCTGTCAGGCAGGCGAGGATGAGTGACTCGAGTGGGTCACGCTCGGTTAGGTCAGTAGGGCCTGGGTAGGTAATGCTCGGGCAGGTAAGGGTAGGTTAGGACTGGTTGAGTGGCATTGATAACGAAAGGGTGATGCAAGATAAAAAACTGAGATTCAAAAAAAAATTCTGCACCCAAACACCTGGAACCGTCGGCGGGCGGCATTTTGTGATGTGCTCAACGGCTGCGGGGCTGCGGTGAGTCTCAAAACAATTTTGGTCCTCAAAATTGATTTTTTGAAAATCGCTATTCACGAAATCCGCTTGCACGGTTCCTTCCAACGCTAGCCTTGCAGGTGGACCCAAAGAGCCCATCTCCAAAGAGCAACTCTTAAAGCCCACTAGAAATGAAGTGGCCGCCTCTGCAAAAAGTGCGCCGTTAATTTTGTTGAGCAGTGTAGTTAACGACTAGCGTTAATGGAGCGTTATTAACGCATCAATGTTAACATTTTAAATTACCAGCCCTGCTCGTCGCTTTGGTCAAGGGATCGTCTCGTGTTAGCGTCAATACGACTTACCGACAGCCGAAACACAATTTTTAAGCGGGGCATCCGTATGGACAGTGCCCCCCCCCCCCCCCCCCTCGCCCCTTCCCCCGAACTCCACACAACAGCGAATTGATTAATTGCAGGCCCATGCCATCAGGGACCCCCAAGCCGAGCTCCGCATCAAGGCTGGAAAGCTGATGGGCCGAAACTTCTTTTTCTTGGAAATCCTTAACTGCGTGCCGTGGCCGGTCGCGTCGGTCTTCAAGGACTGGGTGACGGAGCCGGATCTGCACCATTTTTTCCACAGGTAACAAAGAATGCAATCCTAACGCTCAGTGCTCCTGTACAATTTCGTTCAGACGTTGGTACGAATTTGTGCGTACGTAGCGTACTTTTAAATTCGTACGTTATATACAATATTGTACGCAATTGAGTACAAATATACAAAACTACATAATTTACGTACAAGTTCGTACGTACGACAGAATGTCACGCTGCATGTGCTTACAACAGAATTGTTGACATGGGAATAGTACGTGGCGGTCACTGTCAGCCGGCACCGCCGCGAATTTTCATATCGGATACAGATATGGGAGTCATCATCTTCGTAGGTTCCGGTGACTTTATAGTGAAACACCCTATTCTCATCGAGGTGTCCTCACATCAGCAGGTTGGGTAGCAGGTCGGCGTGAGAATGCTGACCGCGTGATTCGCCTCAACCAAGACGGACCTAACTAACCTAACCTATCCCAACCTGAGGGGCAGCATTCAGTTTTGCAGCGGTCCCTTCTCAGTCAGCAGAAGAGCCACAAAATTTAAAAATTGTTGCCCGCGCATGTTTGTTTGCGTCACATAAGTCCATCCTCCCCGCTTCAACTTTTACGACAATGCTGCATTCAGTCTGGTTCCGTAGCATCATGCCATGAACCTTACGCCACTACGTAAGCAATGGGAATTAAAACAAACAACGATGTCACGATCCCTGTCTGTTGTGGGAGACAGGTTTTCAAGGCTCAGGAAACGTTTCAGCAGTTGTCAGTGAGGCGCTGGCGTTCAAACCAGCGCGGGCTCAAATGCTCATGTAGAAATTGATCCGCGCCAACCGCCAACAGGCAAGGGCAGGTGCCAGCACGCACGTTCGAGGGACTTGGTAATGTTCCGCGACTGTCTTCCTTAACATTTCGATGGTGATAACATTCTGAAAACTAAATACCAGGCGTACTTGCGCTGGAGGGTCCAAAATCCACGGCTCTCAAATGTTTTTTCTTTGCCTGCTGTCTTTTCGCGCGATTGCTGAAGAGCGGGCGGCCGTAGCAGACTCAGATTTAGACAAGAACTTTCTTGCAACAAACCGTAGGTAAAGCGATTCACGAGGTTAGCTTCCGTGTTCATCCGGTTTTCCGTTACGCGAAGACACGATCTGCAGCGGCTGCCCGCACGCATTACACGCCTACTTCGCAGGTTGTTCCAAGAAACCTTGGAGTTACGACAGCGCAGCAAGGAAAAGCGTGGTGATTTTGTGGACCTCCTGCTGGACATCAAGAACAAAGACAGCACAGGTGAGGACGTGGAGAACGTGCACACCTGATCTTCTGTTCACTTAAGGATATAGCCTATCCGACTTGTTGGCTGAGCGATAGTGAAGCCCTTACCCACCTAGGCCATAAATGTTTTGTCCGTGTGTCTGTCCGCGCGATTTTTCGAGAACGGTTAGACGTAAAAAGGTAAAATTTGGACCACATCATTCCTGCACCATACGATTCAACCTCCCCTCAGGGGCACCGCATCTCGAGCGATTTCCGCGCGGAAAGCGCGACGCCCGCAGGGCGTGGTACTGACGAATTGGCCCTGCAGGGTCCTCCCCGTCAGGTGACAGCCGCCGGCAGGCCAAGGTAGGCATGTGCCAGGCGCGGAGTTAAGGAAATGTTACTCGCGATGAGCGGTAGGCGTACGCCAGACCGCGTCGTGGCGTAACAGGCTTCGCTCTCCGCGAATCACTCTTCCGCCTCCACGCCTGGCGCACGCCTATTTTGGCCTGCCGGCGGCTGTCACCTAACGAGTGGGACCCTGCGGGGTCAGTGGGTAGGACGCCCTGCGGGCGTCACTCTCCGCACGGTCGCAACCGCGCTCATGTTCTGACTTCCGAACGTATCTTACATCACCCTTTCGCTATCAATGCCGCTTTATCAGTCCGAACCTACCCGTACCTGCCTCAGCCGAACCTAACCAGGCCTCTACTAACCCAATCGAGCGTAACCCATACGCTTCACTGATCCGTCCCTTTCTGACAGGCGCATGGCGCATACTGACCTCACTCAACCGGCGGATTTGAGATTTTAGAACATATATATATATGTGCGGCGGGGGTCTTAGAGGGACCCACATTAGGTCTCACGTAATATGGGTACAGCCCCAATGGGCTGGCCTGTTCGCACTGGACACAGTTTTGTTACTCCTTTTGTAGAGTCCAGTTTGCAGGCAGTGAAATGCCCCATACCAACTCCAACGCTGGCTGCGCAGGTGACATCGAGGCCATCCTCCCGGCGCAGGCGCTGAGCTTCTTCTTGGGGGGCTACGAGACGTCTTCCAACGCCCTGGGCAACGCCGTGACGGAGCTGGCGCACAACCCGGACGTGCAGGACAAGGCGCGCGCGGAGGTGCAGCGGGTGCTGGCCAAGCACGGCGGGCAGATCACGTACGAGGCCCTGCACGATCTCACCTACCTGGAGCAGGTCATCGAAGGTGAGGCTAAACAAGAAAGCTGGGGCCCAAATTTGAGCCTTCTACGACTAACCGTTCGCGCGGACAATGATATTGACCTAGTCGGTCCAGGGATTCGCTATGGCTAGGCCAAAAATCGCGTTCGTAGGGCTTGTAACGCACGGAGAGGAAAGCCAGACGCTGCCCTCGTGTTCACCTGTTCCTGGTGTCTGCAGAGACGCTGAGGCTGTACCCCGTCGGGTTCAGCCTGTTCCGCATCGTGACCAAGGACTACAAGCTGCCAATCTCCACCAAGAATGGCAAGCCGGCCGTACTCCCGAAGAACATGAACATCACAATACCGGTCTTCTCCATCCACCGGGACCCCGAATTCTACCCAGAACCTGACAAATTCAACCCGGACAACTTCACAGCGGAGGCCAAGGAGGCGCGCCCCAGCTACACGTACATGCCGTTCGGAGAGGGCCCTCGGATATGCATCGGTAGGCGTTGTATATCCCCTCGATTCTACGGGTATATCGCTCTTCCCGAACCTGTCAAACCATTTTTATTTTCGTCAATCCCCTTGCTAAATCCGATAGATGTAAAAGGGGGTTCACACGCTGCTCCAGAAGACCCAGAGCACAGCTGTGCGTCTGAAGTCAGGCAACCCTCCCCACAATGCATTTCTAAAAACGTTAAATTTCGTGTGCAAAGTCACTGCAAAAAAAGGATCGGATATTTCCGATACATGGTGCACGGGAAAAATCCAAAGAATGCATGGGATTTTACTTTGACGCACAATGTATGGGAATATTCCTACGCTGTACATGTATAGGATTTTTACCATGGGACACTGCCGACAGATCGCGTCCGGCACGGCCGAACAAGGAGACGGCTATGGGGCGGGACCAATCAAGTAAGGCGTACGTAGCCGCGTGGTCTTAGAGGTGTGGCGCGCGGCCAGAAGGTTGCGGGTTCGATTCTCGGTGTCGGCTTCCAATTTCGGAATGACGCACCGAATGCCAAATATGAGTGACAACCAATAACGGAATACAGTCTTAGGAACTTAGGAAATTTAAATAACATGAAAAAATCCCATACACGTTTGGTAAATATCCCATTGATCATGTGTGTAATAACATATATGGGATAAAAATAACATAAAGCTGTAGAGTAAAAAAATCCCATACCCGATTTGGAATTTTGCTTCACATGTATCGGAATTTTACCATAGAAATTTTTTACCTTGTGATTGTAACGGAGCTTCAATTATAATGAGAGCTTGGCCTGCTCCGTCTGCTGCCTCGCCAGGCGTACAGCTGGGCTGAGGGTCTTCAGTAGCAGGCAGTGCAGGCAGTCATGCGCCCCTCTGAGGTTCGTGGCATTTCGAACTGACGAAACCATCGAAACCCACACAAACGGTGGGGCTGTTCAGTCTGTTCAGAGACTGGGAAACGACAAACTCGATGAGAGGTCTTGGCTCTTATCGTTTTCGCAGTCGTTCTGATGTCGTGGAAACGATGCGAGATATCAACTTCAGAATCTGCCCCCCCCCCCCCCCCCCCCCCCGTTTTCGTTCCGAGAATTCCGAATTTATCCGTTTTTACTCGTTTTTTGCTTCGTCGTAATACGATGACGTAGAAGCAAAAGAGAACGAGTATTGCGCTAGTCTTGAATGTTAAGACCCCCTTTCAACTCGCCCCTTTCAACCGCGTTACGTAAGAAAATCGTTTACGTGGCGTTTTGATCGCATGTCGATGTAGTTTTGAAAATTACATAAATAACCGCTTTAAATAGTTCAAGTTTATTGCTTTCATGGAATTTAGAGACCGCAGATTGCAGAGCGGTTGACTCGTGACGAGCCGCTGGGCCCAGTCAACAATGCATACAGCGTGCTCCGCTGCTGGGCGTCAGCGTTAGCGGCTAAGTCCTGGGCAAATACTGAGAGAATTGATAAAATTAAATATTGCTTCAAATTGTTCGATACTTCTTACTCGTTCTTTGCTACTACTACATATGCTGTAGCAAAAACGAACGAGTATCGCGATCGCCCTGTCTGTTAAACCACACTTTCATCTCGAAAACTACATAACTTACGAATGTTCTGAGTATACAGTTTTGATCGGACTGTGGTGTAGTTCAATCCTCACTAACTATTTTAAAAAAACGAAAAAAATAAATTACTCTTCTTTTGGGAACGTAGGCACCGTGTCTGGGGAATAGGCGCTGCCGCCGGTCAACAATCGCTCGTCCACCGTAGTGCCGCTCGGAGTAATTGGACCGCCAGTGGATGGCAGCGGCTAAGTTTCACTAAATGTATGAAATAATATGAAAATAAAGACTGCCGTAGAGAACGCCATTGCATTCTAGGATGGACTCATCCTTTGATCTCTATTAATTCCAAGTTCCACATTTCCAAAATCAAATAAAAATATTTAATGACATCGTTATGTCAAGCACTACAAACATGAAGGTAATGGCAAAATATATTTTCGATATTTTCCTAACATATCATTGGGACGTAGCCACCGTCGCGGACCGCGCATCCCCTATTGTCGAACAAATTACTCCGAGCGGCACCACGTCACCACGGCAGAGTCGATTGTTGACCACGACCGGTGCCTCTTCCCCGCCTGCTCTAGCGCCCCAGAAAAAGAGTAATTTTATTTTTCGTGTTTCCCAAAAATTTGCGCTGTCTTCATCGCAGACCGATAAAAACACGAGGGGTGGTCGAGTCCTCTTGGCCGTGTACGGAGTACTACACAATGCAAATACTATCGATACCTTCTAACGAGAGCCATGCGTTTTTGAGGGGTTTCGTCTTGCGACGTTTCCCGCGTTTGTGTGAGCGTTTCTTCTCCGCATGCGGAGACTGAGTGGATCTCGTTAAGGCGGTATCGTTATGATATTATGAAAGCATAATGATGCTATAGACTGAGCCGTGCACCGCGCCCGTGTACGGATTACTTTGACAGTCGACCTCCACTTGTAAAAACAGCATCATCAGAACTTGCCTACGTTATTTAATTTTTCGAGATGAAAGACGAAACAGACAAGGCGAGCGCTAAACTCGTTCTTTTTATTTCTATGCGAGATCCTATTAGAAAACTCCAAAAAATTTCGATAGAATTTCATGTAGGGTACGTGTACACAAAGAACGAGCCTTCCATGAACGCCCTGTGTTCACCCGGACAGTCTTGTTCCCTTTCGACGTGTTTGGGGACGTCCAGAAATGTTGTGTATGCAATTACAACCCCTACTTTGCACTGCAGGAAGCAAAACAAGCTTGCCCATTCGACACGCCAGCTTGCACTGTTGAAAATTTCAACGGTCAATGCTTGCTTACGGCCATTACTGGAAATTGGTTACCTTGTCTGAACCTTACGGTTCATTACGGTCTGGCCGTACTAGAATGCTACAGTTGGTATCGTAGCGTAACAGAAACTGCGTGGACCGTAGAACTGCGCCGTAAAAACAATTCGTGATAGTGCGTCCTCATAAGGGTGCATTTAGAGTGTGAAGGTGACGCTGACGCTGACGGCGTCGATCAATTGTTTTGGGTGTGTTCTAGCCACTGACGTACAGAAAGCCGCGGAGATTCTTGTGATATTTTCAAAGAATCTTCGTGGCTTTGTCAATGTCAGTGTCTAGAACACACCCAAAACAATTGATCGACGCCGTCAGCGTCACCGTCACCTTCACACTCTAAATACACCCTAACAAACGATAACAAATGACAGTGGTGTTAATTTTGTCATCGATTGTTTTTACGGTGAAGCTCTACAGTCCACGCCTTAACTGTCAGGCTACGGTACTAACCGTGACATCAAACTACATTTCTCTCCATTACGGTCAATACTTAAGTTCCGTAATAGAAGATGGACCGTAAAGGGACCGTATTTTGTTACGGTATCTTTAAGAGTGGCCTGTCGGCGACGTTTGCGGTCCCCCCAGTCAGTAACCCTGAGCTTGAGGGATTGCACCCACTGTAAATCGAAAAGAAACATTCGTTGCCTAATTTGGGCGACGGTACAATGCGATGCTGTAATAGAGCGATATTTGAGCCATCGCCCTAATTGAGCGACGCACGTCGCTTTAAAAGAGCGACATTTTCGTAGCATCGCTGTTTTAGAGCACCATTATTCAGAAACATCGCTCTAAAAGAGTCACGATTTTAAGCGTCGCTCTCTGGAAAGCGACGAAATTGGGGACACAATGTCGCTCTTCTAAGAGCGACAAATGTCGCTCCAGGATTTACAGTGCCCGTAATTCCAAGTAGTCCCCCGCAATCCTACGCAATCTCACGCAATCCTACGCAATCTCACGCAATCCTCCGAATACCTTGGCGATGCCGTGCTTGGAAAAAATAAGATTTGTTGCCGTAACTAAAAATTAGTTGACAACGAACATTTCACTTCGGAGCAGTCCAGACAACATATTTGTTGTTGCAATGTTCATTGTTGCCGTTACCTATTTTTAAAAAGTTGCAGTAGCGAAAAGCGAATTTGTTAAGGTTGGTTTAGAGTTGACGCGTGACGCTTGACGCTGACGCCCTGGATTTTTCTACTTTTTGAACTAAATCGAATCGCAAATGAAAGGATCCACGGGGCTTCCGGCTTCAGCGTCATGCGTTAACTCTAAACCGACCTTTAACGTAACGAACCTGACATGTTGCCTACACCTGAATTAATTAATTGCGTGAACAAGGTCACCGTTACAGATACCCTTGCGGTCAGTTGTAACAGGAAACATGTGTTAGCTGTAATGACTAACATGGGACTTTAAAAAAATTCGATTCCACATAAATATAATCTAAATAGGCCCGAAGTTGATTAAGTCTAATTTCGACCTTCGACGTGATAAATTTTTAATAATGTCGTAGTCTGACAGAAGATCAAAAGATTGTGAGAGAAAACGTACGTAGATTTTGGCAGGTGCATAAAATTTGTTTCAGGAAAATGCTCAAAACTTGGTTTTTTTAATATATTTTTATTCCGATAAGATTATTTCGGACAATTGGTTTCAATGGGAGACGAATTATTTTAATGTTCGATGTTATCGAGCTATGCATATTAGTTTTGGTGGTTTGCTTTCCGAAAAGCGCCGGCCAGAGAGCGGGCCGGAGCGGCGGCACGTCCGGAAGGCGCCCATATTCAAAGGATGAAAGCTCGAAGTCTTGTTGGCGCTACGCGGAACGCGCGACGTCACTGTACACAAATTTTGTACACAAATCGCTTCAATTAGAATTTGAATTTTGAAGTTAAAAAGGCCACCGTAGCAAAAATTAGGACCATAAGGCTAAAATTTTGGCGTTCTAGCTAGTTGTGCCGCAGCTACAACATTTTAGCACGGAAGCTAACATCTTTAGCCAAGTCGGCCGCCTCACATCGGGTAGATTTTTAGCACTGCCGCCAATGAATTTGGCTTCGTCGCCAAAATCAGTGGCTGCGCCCCTTTTTATAGAATTTAACACGGGCTAGCAAATAATTTTTTTACGTGCACTTCTTGTGTCCCCAGCTGCCCGATTCGCGCAGATGCAGATGAAGGCAGCCCTGGCGGTGGTGCTGCGCGACTTCCGCGTGGAGCCTGTGCCGGGCGCCAATGACTACCCGCCGCAGTTCAAGCCCAGGATCGTTATTCTGGAAACTTGCGGCGGAAACCGTGTTCATCTCCGTCCCCTCTCAGTGGCCGGAACGGAGACCATAATTGGCTGAGCGATAATGAAGCCCTCACCTAACCAGCCCAAAAATGTTCTGTCTGTGAGCGTCAGTCCAGATTTCGGGTTTAGGGGAATTATGTGAAATGAGTACAACTCGGTTGAGGTAAAACTGCTTGATTTGATTTATTTTCAGGAATACCAGAACACTGTAATTCCAAGTGAGGTGTACGTTACACTACACCAGTGATGAAATGTCATGTCAGGTGCAGCACTTATCACTAATCACAGATAACTGTAATTCATAACACTCAGCTGCGATGAAGCCATGAGGCCCCATCTGTGATGATCGTTTGCAGCTAGGTGTGATGAGGTCAATACGTTTGGCTGTGATGAAGAACCAACTGCAATGGTCATTGCAGCTCCAGGTGTATTTTTGACTACTCACACTTGGTCTCCATCACAGCTAAACATATTTAATTCATCCCACTTGCTTACAGAACGGTTGTACACTGTAATCGCAAGTGGGGCGAATATTGTGTCTTGCACATTCACATTTAACAAAAACAGTAGAACAGTGCGCATCTGGATTCACATTCAGTTACGGAGGCGCTAGTCTGTTAGCCTATGAAAAACCACAAAAAAACTAAAAGCCGCCTGTTGGGCGCAGATGGTGAACGCCAGGCGTAGGGGCAGATAGTGAATTGAGTAGGTTAGGTGTAGGAGTGTTAAAGTTAAGTTCCTGTTGTGCTAGAAGATCAGCCTGATGCAATATTCTGAAAATTCAATTAACCACTGTAAATCGAAAAGAAACATTCGTTGCCTAATTTGGGCGACGGTACAATGCGATGCTGTAATAGAGCGATATTTGAGCCGTCGCCCTAACTGAGGGACGCACGTCGCTGTAAAAGAGCGACATTTTCGTAGCATCGCTGTTTTAGAGCACCATTATTCAGAAACATCGCTCTAAAAGAGTCACGATTTTAAGCGTCGCTCTCTGGAAAGCGACGAAATTGGGGACTTACAGGATTTACAGTGACATCTATGTATGTATTGGTGTGTAAGAGGTTGTTCAAAGTTCGGATGGGGGGAGTCACAGTCTACTTAATGTGGCGTTTTCACTTGACTATCTTTAGTGTCAAAAGGGAACTGATGTTATATGTAATACTTTATTTCAAGAATTACTGCAATGCTTACATCCGCTCGTATGAAACGTTCCATGATAGACCAAGGCTCTGTACCGAACTGTAGGAGTAAAACTGATTAATAAACCGACAATTGGGCCTTGGGCAAGTGTAAACCATCTCTGAACCTTTTCATTAATAAAATAGTCGCTAAATATCCTCACTGACGGCGTCCTGGGTCACATTAGGTGAACCAAGCCGAGGTCCTCAGGTCCATGATGCTGCGCCCCCCTAGTCCGAGAGTCACACATGTGATGTCACCAATGTGATTTGGATGTCACTAATAGGATATCCCATCATTGGATAATTGGGACTATCACATCTGTGATATCAAAGACTATGTTTCTGATATCGAGTGACCTCCCTCATTAGGATATGATGTCAAAAGGGGTAGGTGTGATGAGTGACTTCAGCTATGCAGAGCTCTAGTGACATTACTGATATCAATGCTTGTCAATAAGCATTGATATCACTCAGCTGATATCATTCAAGCCAAATGACTCGAATGATATCACTCTAGTGATACTTGTAATCTAGAAAGGTAAGAATATAGTGTCTCCGTAATTTCTCTTCTTGCAATCCATCGAAAAAAACAGAAGCCCTTCATAGGATTATCCGAAAATCTAGCAGTTGTATACAGATTACAGCACTGATCAAAAGGTCAATTATTTATAAATGAGTTGTACTTTGGGTGATAAAGGTACTTCTAAAAATGAATAATAATTGTAAAAAATACCATCTATTAGATGAATTTTGTACAAAATTGCACAAACAATTATACAAACAAACTGACATGAACAAAATTACTATGTAAACCAGTAGAATTTGCACACTTGCAAACTGCTGCTTCAAAAATAAAATAAACTAACAATATGCACACTGATATGATCAAAATTACTAAAATACAATAAAAAAGAAGTATTTGCACACTTGCATGCCACAATGTTCATGAAAATTTAAAAAGAAACTAACAGAAAAGGAAGAAGTAGAATCCTGCAGTACAATGACTATGCACCATCTTCATCATCATCATCATCATCATCATCATCACCCAAATTCTTCCGGAGGTCCCTTCGAATGGTGGAGATTTTGGATGAGAGGCAGGATTCTACAGCCGAGAGATTTGCTCTTTCCTCAATTTCGGTCTGGGTGAGAGGAACTCGTATCTTTTGACTCTCCTCATTGACTCGCCGGTTTAACAAATCTGCAATGAAACAAATTAATGAAATTAATTCTTTTGAATTTACTTGGACCAGAAATTCTTAGCTCTTATGTATTCCATACTAACACAGCAAGTAAGCTTTCTTTTGCGGGGTGCATTCGGCCCCGGGCCTGGGAGGTGCTGCCGAAAGCAGCACACCCTCTCGCACTCCTAAGTGCGAGGTCCTCCCTTTCCCACACTAAATCAGAGGCCTTTTTCACAAGTTTTGTCATTGCCTGCGCTTTTCTTCACAGATGCCAGGAGCTTCTCTTCTTGCTTTGGTGTTAGTTTCTAAAAATAAAAGAAATGGAATATGTGAGTCATATATATTTTTTATAGAATTGCATTATATCATTAAGAATCCCTTACTCACCCACTCTATATCCGCCCAATCGGCTTCACTAAAAGTAACAACTTTCTTGGCCTTGGAAGATTTGCCCTTTTTGGGTCTGTGCCCACCTTCCAGGCTGTCAAGAAGCATTTGTCTCTGAAAATAAACAACACTCTGTTACATGTCATAATGCATAAAATATTTCAACACCATCTGTCTGAATAGTAAAACTTGTTTGATCTTTTCTAATGAATAAAAAAATGAACTGATGATGGCCAAAAATTCACAATAACTGAAGCAAATTATAAAAGTTTGCTTCAAATACCAAGTCTGTTATGATGGACACCAAACTAACCAGCTATTACAAAATACTATACGAGTGAATGGGAAATGAAAACAATTAGATTGACAGTGCCAATGCATGCCTTTGACTTATTTGATTTGATTTTTTCTCCCTGTTTAACATCATTTTTCTAGAAAGAAGGAAATGGTTAGCATTAAGAATCCATCAGATACATTACAGTAGGCAACATTCAGAAACTAAATGACCTCAGGTGTCTTCATATCAGAAGATCGTTCCAGGGGACTTGAAGAGTTATCGACTGGGAAATCGTCATCAAATAGATTGTCTAATGGCGCTGACTCATTGCCAGTATCCTGCTAAGTAAAAACATACATATTTAATATTTAGAAGCAAAGAAATACAATATTAAAACCAGAAAAAAAACTCACAATACTGACCACTTCATCTCTGGCACTGTCCTCCATTGCCACCTTGATCTGTTTTGGGGAAAGAGATAATTGACCTTCATCCTGCAAGGAAACAATCGCAGACAGAGATCATGCAGATACTTGGAAATGAACACCACAGAAAATATGAAAATACTAACCAAATTTTCATTGTCATTACCCCCTTCCAGTCGCTGTTTCAAAGTTAGAGTCAAGCAGTGCCCAACTAACTTGTTTTCTTTCTCCTTACTTTTCCTGATGAGATCGTCTTTCTCACTTAACTTCCTCATCATCTCTTTTCTCAGTTCTACTTCTTTCTCCTTCAATTTCTTTTCCATATCGGCTTTCATCTTCGCTTCCATGTCTTTCATCTGTTGTTTGAACTGCTCGGACTGTTTTGACATATTTTTCTTTAACTGCTGGCATCTTGCCTTCTTATCAATCAGAGCACTGCGAACATCATCAAATGCCGCCTTAGGAATCTCAGAATCACTGGGCACATCAATGTCCTCCTCAGAGCCCGTTGATGAGCCACTCAGAGATTCCTGCCAACAATTACCCACATGAGAACATAGTTAATCAAGATTCAATAAACAAGGACGCAAATATTTACACCAAAAGTAACACAATGAGAGTGAAGTCTACCTTGTCAATATCTTGTACATTCTTTAGAGCAGCTTTTGCTCTGATAAGAGTCGATTGGATTACTGCATCTGATGAGTCCGGAGAAATTTCGGACAAATCCTGATGAAGTTATGGTAACGGGATATGTATAGAACAAATTTGTATAAGAAAACACCCGTCAGGGCCAGGATAATGGGAAAGTTGTATCTACATTAATGGCACTGCCAAGGAAAACAAACAAACAGTGATCAAATAACTCACATCATTCTCAACAGTGGGATCCGCCTCAGTCGAGTCCTCTACACAAGCTTGATCCATGTTCAACTTTCCTGCCGTACTACGCAATCTTTTACCAGCAGTACTCTGAAACGGAAACAACACAGGTAAACATAAGGAGTCATGCAGGAAAATTTCGCAGACTACCGCAGTACACTTACACCTCTCTTAAATGGTTTGACAGCAGCAGGGGCTTTTTTATGGCTTCCTTCTTGAGTCATAGTGGGAATGATGATTCTCTTCTTGGCAAGATGAGCCTCCAGTTCCCTTTTAGAATCTGGAAATCAAAACAAGCTTCAATCACTAATGCCCGCTCAACTCTTACCCAGACTTATTCTCAACTGTGTTAGGTTAGGTGTAGCTAATGATAAACGCCTTTAACCTCTGAAACACAAGTCCCGGAGGGTATTAGGACGGTCATTGGTCAAACTCATTCCAACACCGAGCTGCTCACGCCATAGGACGACACCGGCACACACATCCACTAACCTTGCACCATGAGGATGGTTGATAAGTAATAGCCTGCAATGGGCACACCTTTATTCTTCTTCAACACTTCCTCGGTAATCCTTAAAAAAATTTCTCTTTTTTCATAATACTTTTCGGGGTATCATCATCATCGGGGCTCCAAAAGACCCATCGTTTCTCACCCACCACCAGCTCCTTATAGGTTGTATTCGCGTCGGGCGGCGGTGGTGGGCGGCCGCCATCTTGAATCCAGTTTCTGGCGGTCTTCTGCAGCGGTAGCTTAGGTAAGTGGCGTTTCTAGTCGGATTTTGATGATTTTAGCTTAAAGATATCCTGTTTATCTATCTTTTCGGTTGGCTGGACGTCTGTTCATTGATCCGAACAAAAATTTTCGCTGATTTTCGTTGAAAATACGGTGTTTCAAGTGATAAAAGTGGGCGGTCCGGGACCGGCTTTCGGGGCTTTTCCTTCAGAAGATTTACTGCGTTCCTGGCGTAAAACCTGGATTTGTTTGGGCCATTTTAGTGATTTGATACTTGCTTTTTACCACGCCGTACGCGTTGAGGTGATTTATCATCAGATGTTGCCCCTTGGTGCTGGAAAACTGAGTCCTTTTCGGTGCCGGGAAGGGCGGCTTTCTAGCCTGATTTGAGAGTTTGTGGTTGAAATATCAGCCTTCTCGACTGCCAAGTAGATTTTATTGCTATTGTCAAATTATATGAAAATATCTGAACAATTTCCTCAGTGACAGGCTCATGGTTCTGTGTTGAGATGAACGCGTAACCCTCTCCAAGTATCTCTTGTTTCTCTGAGTTAATTTCTCACTTTTCTTTTCTGTGTTTACAAAGGTTCTAGCCTACGACGGTAAGATGGTTGTGGAGGAGGAGGATGATGATGAGGAAGGAGGAGGAGGAGATGGCGAGGTGTTTGTGTTCACTCATCGATAATGCTGCAGTTCTGGTGAGTGCAAGCTTGTAGCCAATCATCAATGTTCATTGTTGTCTTTTCACCACAGTGTCTCAAAACATGTGTTCTTTTCCAGGAATCTTACAATGGCAACAAGAAACATGAAGATCTTTGTAAACCGTGTCCATCAACATCTGGAAGAATCCTGAAGATCTTCGGAAATGCTCATGGCTGAACATCGTTGATTTTTATTTATCAAAATTAATTTTAAACTGTGAAAATTATTTGTGAATTGTTTAAATTTGTTCAATGACTCATCTCCATCTCCTTGTGTGTAAATGGATCCAACTTTACCTTAATTTTGACTTTGCTCTATCTTATGGAATTCTGTGTCTGTTTCGTCTTCCAGGGCATATATACGCTGATGTGATGTTAGATTAATGTAAGTCTATTTCAATTTAATTTTACAGTAAGTTCTCTTCACAAACTGTCCATCTTTTGTACATATATTAATTTAGAGTTTTCCTCTTCACAAACTGTGTTTGTACATGTGATTTCTCACTAACGTACCTTAAAGCATTTCAATGCTTTTGTGATATTCTGGACTTTTAGTCACTGTTTCCTTCAAGCATTTTACTGCTTTTGTGATGTACTGATAGTCACTGCCTGTGATATTGACTATGTCTATTATCTTATTTACACGGGTATAAGCCGCACAGTTTGTTCCTATTTCGGGGTCTCTAAAACTGGTGAGCGGTTGATATTTGCGTATAAATTGAACGATTTTCCCCTGTTATGTTCCTCTCATACGGGCACGGCTTATAATCGTGTAAACACCATCGCCATGCCTTGCTGTTCAGTGTACAATTGTTGTAAAAGATCTGATCGTGATGGTGTGAAACTTTATGCTCTACCAAAAGTTATTACTTCACAGTGCAAGTTAACTGAAACTGTTACTAATAAGCGAAGAGCTGCATGGATCAAAGCCATTGCCAGGACAAATCTTCCTGTTAATGCAAGAGTTTGCAGTGATCACTTTCATTCAGGGAAACCTTCTTATTACATGAATGAAAGTGATCCTGACTGGGCTCCATCTTTAAACCTTCCTTGTGTCACCTCCTGCAGCAATGTTTTATCTGTGAAGAGGCATTAGAGGGCTTCCAACAGAAGACGAGCATTGCAGGAAATTCATCAAAACCAGCAGCATCTTCAAACTGATGTATTTGAAGGTGAAGATCCAGTTGAAGATGCACTTGAAGATCCACCTGAAAATGGAATTCATGTTCAAACTGATGAAACCCTAGAGGATATTTCCCGTCTTCACCAAAAAATTGGTGCCTTAGAGCTGGCAGTGGCCAAGCCTAAATTATTCTCTGAAGAGACATTCCGTGGAAATGACCGTAGAGTTAAACTGTACACTGGTCTGTCATCTTTTATGCTTATGAAAGCGGTCTTTACTTATGTCTCAGAATATATAAAAGTAAAAAATGCAAATTCAGCTTTATCTCCCTTTGAAGAGTTCGCCATGGTTATGATGCGCTTACGCTTAAATCTTATTGAAGATGACTTGGCAGATCGTTTTAATGTATCTCAAGGTACTGTGAGCAAGATAATCAATAGCTGGCTACCGGTTATGGCTAAATGTCTAAGTGGACTTATTGTTTGGCCTGATAGAGAGACCCTGAAATCTTCTATGCCAATGTGCTTTCGTAAAGCATTTGGAACAAGTGTCACTGTCATTCTAGATTGCTTTGAAATTTTTGTCCAGAGGCCATCTAATTTGAAAGCTCGTGCTCAGACATGGTCATCTTACAAACACCACAATACTGTTAAATATCTTATTGGTATCACTCCTCAAGGTACTGTTTCTTTCATTTCTTCTGGTTGGGGTGGCCGAACATCTGACAAGTTTGTCACAGAAGCTGCATCTACTGGTTTCTTTGACAAATTGAATCCTGGAGATGTCATTATGGCAGACCGTGGATTTAACATTGGAGAGACAAGTGGTATTCATCAGGCTCGAGTTCTTATGCCAGCTTTCATGAATGGTCGATCACAACTGAGTGCAACAGATGTTGAGGAGACACGAGAAATAGCTCGAGTGCGCATCCATGTAGAAAGAGTAATCGGTCTGTTGCGCCGAAAGTTCCACATCCTGTCTGATATTCTCTCTCTCTCAGCTCTCCAACCCCAGAAAACAGAGGATAGGTCTAGAATTGACCAAATTGTTGTAATTTGCTGTGCCCTTTGCAATCTCTGTCCTCCAATTGTGCCCCTGGATGATGATGGTCCTCGTAGTGGATGAGGATCGGACTAGAATGGACGAAATTGTTAAAATTTGCTGTACTCTTTGCAATTTCTAACCTGCAATCGTGCCCCTGGATGATGATGGTCTTTGAGGGAGGATGAATGAAATGACTGAACTTCAATTTAATATTGATACTAGATAAATTTAGTATTTTTTGACTTAGTTTAGAAGCAGTTGCTGCATTAAGTTGACTTCATGTGATAACTGATTTATAGTACTATGATTTATGTTTTTGGATAAATTTTCTTATATTTGAAGTGGAACTGTAGGCGATTGCAAAGTTTTATGTTACATGTCTTGTTTTGAGATTTCATTCTAATATTGTTGCTTTATAAACTTGCTACTGGTATGACTACTTATCTTGTAATTGTTGTTAAATGATTCCTAAATAATACTCTTTTTAGAATCCTGATTTTTGTTTCATCTCATCCTGAAATGTTACAGATGAAGAATTTCAAATTGATAAGCAGCTTTCAGTGACACAGAAGGCGACTGGGAAATTCAGTAGATTACATTTGAGCACCAACAAATTTATTCAACACAAGGCAGATAATATGACACTGTTATGACCCTATTATTCTTGAAGAACATGTACTTCACTAATCAAAAAATTGACATTGATATTTAACACACAAAATAGAGATTCCAGATGTAACAATAATACTGAAAACGAGACGGTCATTTAACTGAACCTAAACTTCAATACTAGGGTCTGCAAGGCTCACACAAGGAACACAACCAGTTTTTCCGAGATTGAGTCAGTTGAACACAGCGAAGATGATAAAATTGAAAATAGCAACCCTTCCCAACACACTTGATCATGGGGTCTTGCCTTGGCTTGCGACAGAGGCACACAAGATCCACAGCACTTCCAGTAGAGTCAAGAGACTGAGCTTTGTGAGGTTGAAGAGAGGTAAAATGTCGGGCCAGAAGCTCCAAGAGGATTACTTCTTGGAAAAAAATTTCAGAATCCTGTATCATTTTTTCCTGCAAGTCCTTATCAGGATAGACACGAGTGACATCCAGAGTGCCAACTCCATTATCATCACCCACATACACTACATAATCACAGTAATTAACTTTGCCCAAGCAAAACATCTGATGTTGCATCTGATACATATGTTTTGGTGGAATATGACCAGGAGGGGGTCTGTTCTTCAGAGACTTGAATTCGGCAAGGCCTGTACCACAACACTTGCACCTGACAAGCTGGTCAGGAGATGCACCAGTGTGTGGAGCTTCCAAGGGAATCCAAAACCCACTTTTCTGAATTCAAAATCAATGTGACTTTCAGCTTGCTGCTCCACATATTTGTCAAGAATCATTGACTCATGCCTTAACCCTCTTTCCATCCAGTACGACTTAAATGCCCTCTGGAAAGGGTAACAGATCTTCATGATGACTGTTATATAGATGGCTTTTCAATAGATGTATGTAAAGCTTCATGAATAGTTGAACCACCAACACGGCCCACTTTCAAAAGCTTCCACACATGATTTGAAGACTCTTCTCTAGACAATCCAAATAACTTGGGGTCAAATAACTCATTCAATTTTAAAGGGAGGCCTTCTGGCTCCTTAACAGCATATTCGTCTTTGTATTCAGGTAGCACACGAAAAAGAGAACAGCAAGCATCAGAATCATGCAAACCCTTTAAGAAAGAATCAAGCTTTTCCTTTGAGGGCAGATTGCTAACCACGGAAGCTATGTCTTGAGGGGAATCAATATCAGTATCATCATCAAGCAACAGTCGACGCTTTCTGTGTGATGTAACAAAGTCAATGTGCCGAAGTTCACTTGCTGGAACTTCCCTCATTGCAGGTGGGAGCCAAGCATTAGGTTTTGACGTACATGCAGGATCTTTCCTACTTGCAGCCAATTCTACAGCGTAGAGAAGAGCACCAACATGTGAGCAAGACTCAGATCGGCCAGCAACACAGGTGCACCAGGCAGTAAGAATATCACAATCAGGGAGTATAAGAACCCATGGCAGGAGAGGTTTCACACTAACAGATAAGGTTTGCGAATGCTTCACCTTTCCCAGACACAGTATCTTGCCACTAGACAACTTCTTAAAACCAACTCCTAGAACAAGGCCACTTGTCAGAAAGTTATGAGCCTCTGTCCCTTTGTAAGACTTCATTTGAGACATGTTCAATGCACGTGTCTTGTGAACAAGATAATGAGAGATATGAACAATATTAATGTCTGGTGCTAAGGTGAGGTCCTCAGTGAAGTCCTTCAGTTGCAATTCATAAGGGTCAATGCCTTCACACAAGTCAATGACCCTTCTGTACTGAACTAAGTCTGGACCACTAAGCCCTTTGACATAACCAGCATTCACAACCTTACTTGATGCCATTATCACAATTCAGGGGCAGACAGTCAAAAAAATCACATGCAGTGACTAAAAGTCCAGAATATCACAAAAGCATTGAAATGCTTTAAGGTACGTTAGTGAGAAATCACATGTACAAACACAGTTTGTGAAGAGGAAAACTCTAAATTAATATATGTACAAAAGATGGACAGTTTGTGAAGAGAACTTACTGTAAAATTAAATTGAAATAGACTTACATTAATCTAACATCACATCAGCGTATATATGCCCTGGAAGACGAAACAGACACAGAATTCCATAAGATAGAGCAAAGTCAAAATTAAGGTAAAGTTGGATCCATTTACACACAAGGAGATGGAGATGAGTCATTGAACAAATTTAAACAATTCACAAATAATTTTCACAGTTTAAAATTAATTTTGATAAATAAAAATCAACGATGTTCAGCCATGAGCATTTCCGAAGATCTTCAGGATTCTTCCAGATGTTGATGGACACGGTTTACAAAGATCTTCATGTTTCTTGTTGCCATTGTAAGATTCCTGGAAAAGAACACATGTTTTGAGACACTGTGGTGAAAAGACAACAATGAACATTGATGATTGGCTACAAGCTTGCACTCACCAGAACTGCAGCATTATCGATGAGTGAACACAAACACCTCGCCATCTCCTCCTCCTCCTTCCTCATCATCATCCTCCTCCTCCACAACCATCTTACCGTCGTAGGCTAGAACCTTTGTAAACACAGAAAAGAAAAGTGAGAAATTAACTCAGAGAAACAAGAGATACTTGGAGAGGGTTACGCGTTCATCTCAACACAGAACCATGAGCCTGTCACTGAGGAAATTGTTCAGATATTTTCATATAATTTGACAATAGCAATAAAATCTACTTGGCAGTCGAGAAGGCTGATATTTCAACCACAAACTCTCAAATCAGGCTAGAAAGCCGCCCTTCCCGGCACCGAACAGGACTCAGTTTTCCAGCACCAAGGGGCAACATCTGATGATAAATCACCTCAACGCGTACGGCGTGGTAAAAAGCAAGTATCAAATCACTAAAATGGCCCAAACAAATCCAGGTTTTACGCCAGGAACGCAGTAAATCTTCTGAAGGAAAAGCCCCGAAAGCCGGTCCCGGACCGCCCACTTTTATCACTTGAAACACCGTATTTTCAACGAAAATCAGCGAAAATTTTTGTTCGGATCAATGAACAGACGTCCAGCCAACCGAAAAGATAGATAAACAGGATATCTTTAAGCTAAAATCATCAAAATCCGACTAGAAACGCCACTTACCTAATCTACCGCTGCAGAAGACCGCCAGAAACTGGATTCAAGATGGCGGCCGCCCACCACCGCCGCCCGACGCGAATACAACCTATTGGTTTTGAAGTCTTCAACAAAGTCAGCTGGGCAGTCAAACCGGTTGGTCCCTTCGGAACTCGTTTCTCCGACATGGAGCCACTTCATGATTCCAAATTAACTATAGTTCCAATCGTTACTATGAAACACTGCGACACTGAAAGCCAAATTTCCAGAAAGGGGGCGAGCACGACTCACGGCTTGAAACGCGAACGAATCTTCGTGAAGTCAAGATGGCGGAAGTACATTCTCGAGAAGGTCAGAAACGGTCGCTGCTGCTCGCGTGCCGTAAAGATTAAAATATGCCACAAATTTAAACTGTAGAATGAAATCACGCTTCACTTCACCCGTAATATATTAAAACACTACGAACATTTTGAATGTCAACCGTAAAACGCCAAAGAGTGCCGAAAGTAGAGCCGCATTCGTTTCGAATGGACTCTTCCAGCTACCAGGTTAGCCAGCCGCTGGCAAGTGCATCAGAAAGAATTTAATATGATTTAAGTGCAGTTTTTCTGTCCTTTTCATAAAATCAATAAAATACCAATTTTACTTTTTTCACTCAAAAAATAAATAGTTTTTTTTCCTACACAAAAAGACTTTTGAACAAATGTTTGTAGGGTTGGCAGTTCAGAATCACGTTGTTTTTTTCCTCCCTTTCTTTTTTTCGTCTGGTTTCGTCTCGGCCAAAACGGTTTTGACCGTTGTGAATTTACATTATTTTACTGACCGAACCAGACCAGGACGAGTGTTTCTTGTCGGTAATTTTATCTCGCCGACGTCAAGACCAGTCAGCTATTTTAAATGAGGCGGGGCAAGCGACAGTATGGAAATTGACTGAAAAGTAAAGACCCAAAAGTGCCTAAAAGCACTCGTCATCGACTGCAACGTGAAGACACTGAGGAAGAGGAGGTGAGTTTGCTGCGTATCACATTTGTGTAGAAATAATGATTTTCATTTTATCTGCATCTCTTGCCATCTGCATTCTGGCATCTCCCATTGAGTGGCATTAACCTAACTTCCCATTGATCTGTTCGTTTGAACAAGTTTAAAGATCAGCTAGTGCGCCGTATATGTTCAGTCTAATGGCTTTAAAAGTTTTTTGAGTTTAAGTCTACATGGAGACATACATTGGTGCAGGGTGTTTGACTGAACGGCGTCTCATTTCCAAATATTGTCATTGTCATTCCATGTTGTTTCTTTTCTTCATAAAGCTTTTAAACCAATTAGAATATAAAGAGAGGGTGATCCTGTAAGTGTGCTTGGAATGTACTAGAAACGCTGACTGCCTTAAACAAATTGTGTGGGATGACTGGCAACAGTTGAACCAGATTCCTGAGAAGCCGTTGTATTGGATGAACATGAGGTGAAGGATCCTGTTTTCAATTTATTTTCAGGAAACTTCCTCCTAAGAATTCGACACCTCCACAGATGGAAGGCCTGAAAGAACAACCACATCAAGTTCTCGTGACCAAGGTGAAACAGAGAGTGCCGGGTGTTTCAACACGCAAACAGAGATTTGTAGCTAATGTGTATGCATTCACTAAGGAGAGCTTTAGGTCACTCAGCTGTTGGCAATTTTATCTAGAATTTACCAGCAGTTACTTTATTCTCATAATGAGAGCTCTTATGCTAACCTTCTTCTTGTTTTTCCATCTTTCCTTACTTGAGAGGGTGTTCCTGAAAGTGTGCTTGGAGTGTACTAGAAACGCTGATTGCCTTAAATAAATTGTAAGGGATGACTGGCAACCGTCGAACCAGATTCCTGAAAAGCCGTTGTATTGGATGAACGTGAGGTGAATGCATGAGACAATAGTCATACTTCTGTTTTCAATTTATTTTCAGGAAACTTCCTCCCCAGAAGTCGACACCTCCGCAGATGGAAGGCCTGAAGGAACAACCCCATCAAGTTCTCGTGACCAAGATGAAGCAGAGAGTGCCGGGTGTTTCAACATGGGAACAGAGGTTTGTAACTAATGTGTATGCATTCACTAAGGAGAGCTTTAGGTCACTCAGCTGTTGGCAATGTTATCTAGAATTTACCAGCAGTTATGTTATTCTTATAATGAGAGCTCTCATGCTTACTTTCGTCTTGTTTTTCCCTCTTTCCTTACTTGAGTTCATTGTCGAATTAGTTTCTCCATAGAAAATTACACAACACAACCCGTGGATCGCTTTAGTGTGGATCCCCTCATCTCATTCTCAAACTGGCCTAATGTTTCTCTTTTTTTCCTCCTTAGGTATTCCAGGAGGCGGAGGAGACATACTACGATGCTTATGAAGAGCATGACCACGCCATTCATTTATTAGCTGTAAGTTTTACCTTTACCTAAGTTTAAAAAGTTTTAACCAAGCTGACTTCATTTTACAGTCTAATTTGATTGTTATATCAAAAATAATATTCGTAAAAAACTTTCCTCCTTTCATATAATTTATCCAAAGTAGTATGATATTGTGATGCTGTGTTCACATGATGTCGCTCTTGATCTCTGACAAATTTTTGAAACTGCTGTTGTGTTCTGCCTTAGATGAAAGGGAAAGCAAAACTCAGTTCTGTTTTCCCACTTTACCAAATCTGTGCATTCTGCACTAACTCCTTTGGGTTGTTCCATTTTGATTGCTGACATCATGGAAAGATATTTTCTGTAATATTTGTAATAAGCACTGTCACTGCTCTGCTTGTGTTCATAAGCATCGACCTTTGAACTTCATATTGATCAAATTATTAGTTTTCTCACTACAGTTCTGTTCATATGTGTCTGAACATTTCTTTGTATTGTGTGTTTTCAGCATCCACATGATGAACTTGAACCAGAACCAGAACAGGAACCAGAAATACCATCCGTCGCCATACCACACGAGTCACCACAGCTGTATGAAGTACAGAACAGAAAAGTTCGAACAAAGCTGAATGACCCACTTACTCCGTTTGTCTCCACAACAGTTTTTGAATGTTTACTTGCCTGCTTGCATTTTTCAATGAGACATGGTTTGACTACTGTTGCTGTTTTAGATCTCTTGAAATTAGTCAATTTTCTTTTTGATAAGCAGGATGTAGTGCCTTAGAGTGGAATGATTTTTAATGAACTTTTTAAAGGTTCTTTTACCCTTAAGTTTTACTTTTGTTGTGTTGATTGTGGAAGACTGTTAGGTGAAAAATCAACTTTTAAGGACAAAACACATCAGTGTGATAATTGTAAGAAGGTGTGTAATGTTTTTAACCTTTGTGAGTTTAATTTTTTGTCTATATTCCGCTGGAGGAGCAGCTAAGAAATTTATTTGAAAATACTCCTAACATTAAGGAATTGTTGAGTTACCGTTTCAAAAGAGAGAATGTCACTGCTGACACAATTTGTGATGTGTTTGATGGCAGTGTCTACAAATCTTTTGTTGAAAATGGTGGCATTCTTTCCCATTGGCAGAACATTTCTATCACCATAGCTACTGATGGTTCTCCTATTTTCGAATCTGCTTGTAACACAATGTATCCTGTCCAGTCTCGTATCAATGAGTTCCCTCTTAACATAAGATTTGATACCCGGAACTGTATGGTGGTTGCAGTTTGGTTTGGCAAACATGACCCGGAAATGACTGCTCTGTTGCAACCAGTTGTCGAAGAAATCAAAAGACTGTATGAGACTGGTTTTAAGTGGAATCATCAGGGTGAAATTGTGACAACACGAGTGGTGCCTTTAAATTCTGTGCTTGACTCTGTTTGCAAACCTAAAGTTCAGCAGATGAGTCAATTCTATGGTTACTATGGTTGCAATTATTGTGAGCACCCTGGCGTCAAAATACCAGAGCATCCGCAGCCGCGCTACATAGTGCCTGATACTGAAGAAAATTGTGTGATGAATGAGAACTTTGAATGTGAGTACTCTGTTGAATGGGAAGATCCTAAAACCCATGATACAGAGGAAGTGAATGTGAAGGATCGCTCCAATCGCCACATTCGAAGGGTGATGAAAAACATACAGAGGGGGAATGCCAGACCACCAGTGAAAGGAGTAGTGGGCTGTAGTCCCCTTATCCCTCTACTTATGTTTAATCTGGTATTTGGGTTTTGTGTGGATTATATGCATGCTGTGCTTTTAGGTGTTTGTAAATTGGTCACTACTTTGCAAGTGCAAACCAAATCAAATGGTTTGCCATTTTACCTTGGCAATAAGATTCATCTAGTAAATCAGAGAATGGCCAAAATAGCACCACCTTCGTCTATTTCAAGAAGACCGAGGTCTTTGAATAAGATACATCTTTGGAAAGCAAATGAATGGCGGGCATATCTTCTGTACTATAGCTTATCATGTCTGGTTGGGATATTACCTGTTAATTATGTCAAACATCACAGCTTACTGGTTTCTGCTATTTACATTCTGCTACAAGATAAAATTACTATAGATGAGCTTAAACAAGCTGCTTTGTATCTTAGAACATATGTAATTGACTTTCAACGTTTGTATGGGGAAGTACATATGAATTTTAATGTTCATCTTCTTCTCCACATTCGTCGTTGCACAAAAATGTTCGGACCAATTTTTACATTTTTAGCATTTTGCTTCGAGTCTGGTAATGGAAATCTTGTGAAACTTGTTAAAGGCACAAGATTTGGAGTATCTCAAATAGCTAGAAAATATTCATCATATTCATGCATTCCTGAAATAGTGTCTCTGTATACGGTCTCTCCTCAAGCCATTGATTTCTGTGATGAACTTCTGAGTTTCACTCGTTCTAAAATGTCTATCAAAGTTGGCTCTGTGACTCTACTTGGGGATATGAAAAGAATTCCTCTTAGTGATGAGGAAGAAGCTGCCTTTTGTGCAGCTAATCTTTAGTCAACTCCAATATCCTTCTCTAAGATGGTTAAAGGTGGTGTGATGTTCTTTGCAAGTTTTCATAGGAAGGATAGTGTGGGTGTCATTCACAGTGCTGTGAAACTTAGTAATAACAGTTACGCTTTTATTGAGAGGATTGTAAATCTCACTATCAATGGGGACTCTCATTTTTTTGTAACATGCAGGGAAATATTTTGTCGCCCTTCCACTGCTATTCTTAAAAATGTTTTTGGTGCAGCTGCCCCTCACATAAAGCTTTGTCCCTTGGTTGTGTTCGGTAAAATATCTGTCGTCCCTGTTAGTGAGATTGTATCCAAAGTTATGCTGATCTTGAACAAATCAAATAATTTTGTAGATGCTTATATCATTGAAATGCTCTCACATATTGAAAAGGATTGATCTGATCTAAAGTTTTTGCATGTATTTTATACTTGGTTTCTTGATGTATATTTCATTATTTGTATACAATTTGGTATTTGTACGCATGTTTTTATGTTGCTCTGATTGACCGGAATGCATATGGCTTAAAAAATAAATATGGAGCATTTTAAATTTTGCAACTCTGGTTGTTTTTTTCTAGCCTTCCAAACAATATCCCTTTACACTGGTCAGTAGTCTAATTACTCAAAAAACAAATAGCTTAGGGCACAGGAGGCTTCTAAAAGAACAGTTTCCAACACCATTTTTATTTATGCAAACAAAGGAGTCTAGTGCCTACCCCTTATCAAATTGTGGTCATATTTAACTCAGCTGGTCGGGTAGCTGTCATGTTTTATTTTATTTCTTCAACACTGTTCGCGCTTTGATCAAACTATTGTGCTGGGGGCAAGGGCAGTTACCTAGTCAACCAGATTAATTGAGTGGCAGCTCTCTCCGTGTGTTCAGTTGGTCTCCAACTCCCTGCTAGTGTTAACTCTGTGCATCTGGAAAGAGCCCCAGCCCGGTCCGGGGCCCCGGCGGGGACTCGCGAATCGCCACCCTGGCCTTTCCTAGAGCCCTACAGGGGCCCCCGGTAGGACTCAAGCCTGTCGGAGCCTGGTCGCCGAAAGGCCCGGCTCGTGGGAAAACGCCTTTGTCGGTAGGCAACCTCCCTGACGTGTGGCATGTGGCCTAACCTGGCACACACAGGCGTTATCGCACCCGGACGGGGACGCGACGCGCATAGACAAAGCATTATTCTGTGTAGTGGCCATCGTCTTGATTTATAATGTCACAAATGAGATGTCCAAGACAGTGTTGTGATATGGAAGTCAGAACTGTGAGATCATAGTGACAACCGATATCACAAGATGTGACATTCTTTATCACACCCTGTGATCCCACACATATTGTGTGATATGGAAGTCAGTTTAGTGATATCATAGTGACAACAGAAGTTACGAGAAGTTATATGGTGGTCACAAGCAGTGATGTGCTGGTCACAAACTGTGACATACAGGTCACTAGTAGTGTTATCACACCTGAGATATCGTGTCGTTCTTCACACAGCAGGATGAAAAGAGTGACATCAGCGATTTCGTGGTGATATCACAGCTGTGATTTTGATATCGGTGTTGTGACTCTCGGACTAGGGCCAACACAACCCCGCAGCAAGAAGTCCAGGACAGCCCCTAGGACGAACAGGAAAAACGTCTTGGCCTCCAAGAAACGCGTCTTCTTTCCCGTATCCTGCGCGGGTGCCTCGTGGTACGTCCTCCATCTCGCGAACCATTCACCGCAGAGACAAACGGAGCACGTCACCGTATCGGCCTCGTCCTGGGGAACACGATGAACTCCTTAAATGGGTACCTTCCGAGGGCTTCTCTACATCCGTCAAATCCCTACCGAACTTGAGACACGCAAGGCGATCCCTTTGTCGGGGCGCTACGGTATCCCGTCGTGAAATACTTCCACAGAATTTTCGACGGGCGTTTTCGAGGAAAATCTCAGCAAGTGTCCATTCCGGTTACGCCCCGTGTCCATTCCTTTTACGCTGTGTCTATTCTCTACTGAGTGGAAGGATCATTTCTGTACCTCAGAGTCACGAAATGTCTTTCATGTACCTCTTCTCCTCTGTACTCCTTTACGGAGCGAGTGCCAGCCCTCCAAGAGGTTATGTGACCGCCGTCGATTATTACAAGGAAACGTGGGTCTGATTTAATTTTTTTTTCTTGAATGCTCGTCCGAAACCTTTAATGCTGGGTATGAAACGAAAGCTCGCAATGTCCTCTCTTAGTTCCGAGTACTGATTAGCTTCTTTCTAAAGTTTTTCATGGCTTAAACTCGTATTATCGAACTGATGAAAAAAAATTGGGACACGTTTACGGCTGTCTTTATTTCGTTTCCGAACCGTTTGCATATTTAGACTGTCTGTCATCAACTGATGCTCACTGCCGTCAAGTAACGAACGTCGGACACCTATTCGACACTTTCTGGAGAATAGCCTAAGTATAGTTCTTCTCTTCCCCATCCCTGAGGCTTACACACAGGTCTTCAACTCACCTCATCAGAATAGGGTCATTACGGGGAAGCACCAAACACTTTGTCGTCGCAAAATCCTGCTTTTAGCCCGTCTCGACACGTTTCTGTAGAAACCGACAGGAACCGGGCTCATGCCGACTGTTCGTTCGGGCAGCCGGACGTATGTGCGCTGACTAATCGTTCACGGAGAAATTTGAAATTTGGAGGATATACCCCTAAACGTACGGTGGCAACAATTTTCAAAATTTGTTGCGTTTCTGTTTTATGCGAACTGTTCTATTTGCTACGTTAGGGTTGGCCGCTGCCTGCAAGGCGCTCTCTGTCGCGAGCCGAGGTTAGCGATTTTAATCACTACTAAAATATGTACCACCGGACACATCTCGAGTGACTCGAGGCGTGGGCCGGAGGCTCACGCCAACGCCGTCGGCCGGTGTCAGCGTCCAAGAGTACCCCCTTACCCCCGGTACTAAATCCCTAGGGATCCTTTACCCCCGGTATACCAACTCTAGGGATCCTTTACCCCCCGCGTGGGTAAAGGGTCCCTAGGGTTGGTTTACCGGGGGTAAAGGGTCCCTAGCGATTTAGTAACCCCCTGGGTCACTAAGTTAGTTTAGTTTGGCTTAGGTTTCTCGAGACCATTTACCCCCCTGTGACCCCGGGGGTAACGATTCCCTAGTGACCAAGTACCTGGGGTAACATATCCCTAGGAACCCGTTACCCACGTGGCTTCAATTGTAGGGGGGTAATTGATTACTAGGAATCATTTAGCCCGGTAAACCAACCCTAGGGATCCTGTACCCCCGACCCCCGGGGGGGGGGGGGTAATGGATCCCTAGGGATGGTTTGCCGGGGGGTCTTGGGTCCCTAGGGATTTAGTGCCGGGGGTAAGGGGGTAATCCTGCACGCTTACACCGGACAGGCTGGCCAAGTCCCCCTGTCGAACCTCGGTGGCAGTGGAGCCTAGCGGAACGGGCACCGAGGTTCGACGGTGGGTCGGGCCAGCTTGTTTCTACAGTTCTTCTGTCCCCAAGTTCGAAACTAGGTTAAGGTGGATTTAGTATCTGACGCTGATCGTGAAGCCGATCGCAGTTAGCAATTGTTTCCCCGTAAGATTTCAATTGCGATCAGCTTCACGATCAGCGTAATATACTGATTCCACCTCTAAGTACAATTGAGAGACTTACTGTCTCAGGGGTTCACTGACGCTTCATCCACGATCCGCTCAGCGCGCTTGAGTTCAGGCTCAGGTGGCGTTTCGCAGCTGTTAAACACGCGCTACTAGCGCCCTCTGCACGAGTTTTGGTGGCCAGTAACGCACGACGAAAATTAACACCGCCTAAGCGAAATCACTGACATAGCACGCACGCTTGCCCGCACGTACTCACGCAAGCAGTGTACGTTGCTTATTTTGACAGCCCCAACGCATAAGTCGCTTGAATCAAATAGGCGAACGGTCGAACACCACTGTGCCCATTGGGCTCGTCACTTTCAGTGCTGTCAATGTTTTTCAAGGTCCTTGAGTCGATGGGGTGCAACACCCTCGTCTACATTCGGTCAAAATCGCGCAATTTTCTGGTGTTGTGGAACCGCGGCAGCCGCACCCCGAGCTCTCTACCACGCCAGTTGTGTCAGCCGCGATCAACTGATTCATCGTCCGGAGGACTCAGCGGAAACTGTTGAGCAAGTGGGTACAGCAGCGGAGCCTCGCGCTAACAAGCGGGTAGTGTGTACTCCAAGCGCACGCCGCGAATCACCGTCCGGCCATTCCACGCCGGACGTGCACCTACCTTGGCCTGCCGGCGGCTGTCACCTGACGAGTAGGTTAATATTCGCATGTGGATTACAATTTAAAAGCTGCCGGTTGGCTGAGGTAGGAGCCCACTATGCGTGGAGGGGCGTATCAGTGACCCAAGTGGGTTAGGGTAGGATGAGGTAGGTCTTGGGAAAGTTACAAGAGAGGCAAGGTCAAGCGGCACTGAGAACGGAAGAGTTGTGTGAGGTACACTCAGCCGTGTCGACCCCGTGGGATGTTTATTGGTGTCTACGCCCTCCAAGTTGAAGGAATTTTTCGACAGCCGCGTAGGGTTTCACTCATCAGGCGGCAGCCGCCGCAGCCCCCGGCAGGCCAGGGTAGGTGTTCGCCAGGCGTAGCGATGATCGCAGCGTGACGCGGTTTGGCCTACATTGTGAGGGTATTCCAGGGAAGCTCGAACCGAAAGCGGAGATTATGACAGGAACGTGATCGGATAAATACCGGGCCTCCCCACACACATGGTCGCAGCTTGGCCTCTGCCAACTGTGTGTGACTCAGCGAGAACTCAGACCCGTGATTCTTTGGGGTCGGTTCGTGGCTACCGCACTACTGCGGTAATGCCGCGATCTGCATCCGGTTGTGTTCTCTTTGTCGTCCTCACCACTTCTGGTTCGGGTTTCACCAGAATACCCTATTGGCCAAGCGATAGGCACTAACCGACTCGCCCGTGCATGTTTTGTGTGTGACTAACTAAGAAATGAGGCTGAAATCTAATTGCGGCTATCTTAGTTCAGGGTTTACGAAGTCTTGCGGTTCTAGTGAACTCCTCGAAAACTATTTTACTCGACGTGAAAAGAGTGAAGAACCGAGGCCAAATAGGTTGAGAAAGGAAGCGGGTGCCGTAGGTACAGGCGTTCCGAATAGATTGGTACATTTTGACCCTTGTCGTTCCGCTCCGCTTTTCGGCTTATTTGGTTCTTCACTCAAACGTCGAGGTTAATGGTCATCATGGAGTCCACTGGACATAGATCCTACCTGTAGAATACTGCATGCTCAGATCTGCACATTGCACTGCACTATCGGGCTGAGAAGTGTTCCCGCGATCCCGGCTGACACCGGAACGCTAATCCGCATTAAAGCCTCTCAGACCGATGATACCTTTTAAGTACGTTAACATTAAGCGTGTTGCCCTATGTTGCGAAATTTGTGTTCCAGATGGATTGCTACCAGTGCGAGAAGGCCTTCGACCGCGGGGAACATTTGCCGAAAAACCTTTCATGCGGCCACACGTTTTGCCTCAAGTGTCTGAGCTCACCTCAGTACAAGAAGATTTGCTTCGTCTGCACCAAGGTACGGTAGTACATATCGGCAAAATGATGCGTTTGTCTAACAGCGTTTCTGACGAAGCGCGAGAACGGAGTTGATAGAGCTAGAATACTTCCCAACTGGAAAGGCAGGGCGATGAACGGCGGAACTGCTTTGCAGTGCTGCCAGATGCCTGAGGCGGTATCTCCCTCCCAAAGCTGCCATTTTTCCCACTCGCGGACGAAAATTCCCGATCGACCACTAAACGATAAAAACACATGTAAAATGTATTTTTCAGGTACAATACACTTCTGAGTTTCACAAAATAGAGTTTTTTCACACTACATTGTATTGTTTGAGCGAAACAACGCCAAACACGGACAAACATTGGTCGTATTTTTCCTGTGCAGTTGGCATGTGTACTCTCCCAGCGCACGCAAGCGCGCGCCAGTTCAAACAGTACCTGACGGTACTAAGTAGTATCTGCAACCCGAACCGTCGCAGCCCGCGTCTAGCCTCCCGCCTACCTGCCGGGCACTACCACCGCCCTCTACTACTTTGTCGGGTGGTAGACATCGAAACAAATGAAAAAATAACTGAACCAGGCCGAGCAGGCTGGCAAACTGTGCGCCTGTGCACATGGAATAGCGTTCGAAAATCGTATTTAAAGGACATTCGGCCTTCAACCCACCAAAATTCCCACTTTTACCTTCTTTTTCCGAAATCCTCCCGTTTTTCCCTCTTTCCATTAAACCGCTCTAAATTTCCCGGAAAGTGGGAAAATTCCCTCCATCTGGCAGCACTGCTGCTTTGTCGTGCGATTCTGTGAGTGTCTGTGTCCGCTGTTGTAGTAATCTAATTTTTCACTTCCGTCTTCGAGCCACGTTGGAAATGCCTTCTGCGCTCAACAGCTTGCTATTAAATAGCAAATTACAAATTTTGTCACCGTACGTCACCGCGTTAACTATCTTGAGGATGAGAATGTTTTCTATTCTTGGTACGGCAATTTCAGGAGTTGTAGACCCCTACCACCTGCACTTTAATGTATTGCCTGCAACATGCAGAAAATTGGTTCGCACTGGTGCGACCAGACCGAGCCGTTTCGACACTTGACGAGTTACATTGTCAACCTTTGAGTGTTGCTAGAGAATGTGGTAAAGCTTAAAATGAACACAGCCAGTTGTGATTTCAAGACATACCCTCGTCCGTCAGTAGTTAGGGCAGGGAGAGATAAGCATCAACTCAACGACCGCGTGTTTGGGCTATGCTTTGTCTTCTTTTTCTGAAATAGTGCCGCGAAACAAAACATTACTTCCCAACAAAATCTGTTGAACGGACAGCACTTCTGTCTTGTGTGTTTTCAGAGATACTTGAAGAAGCCGGAGGAGTTGCCTAACAACCACCAACTGCTACTGCTGTGGTGAGTTAAACATCACTCTCTGCACCATATCTGCACATGTGTGATGAGGCCAATACGTTTCACAGTGATGAAGATCCAGCTGCAGCTCCAGGTGTAGTATTTTTAGTAACCACACTGGTCTTCATCACAGCTGAACGTATTGAATTTATCACACTGGCGATGACAGTGAACGGGGCTCAAGACCATTTCATTTTTGCAAAAAGTTAAAAATTTGAGTAGGAGTACTCGAAATCCGGTTCCAATGCCCACAAAACATGCCTCGTTAAAAATTTGCTGATATCTCAAAAACCGTCATAGGTACAGCCTCAATAATGAAATTTTAGTTCTTCAGGGCGCTACTTTCGTCAAATCAATTTTTTTTCGGAATTTTTTGAAAATGTATAATTTTTACGCTATAGAGGGTTATTTATTTACGTTCCTTGCCCCACCAGTAAGAGTCGTCCAAACTGTTTGAAATGTGTACCAGTCATGTTTAATCGGCATTGGAACCAGATTCCAAGTACTCCCGCTCAAATTTCAAACTTTTTGCAAAAATGAAATGGTCTAATGGTGTGTGAAGTTAGCCCAATCGGGCGAAGCCAGCTGCAGGCACTCTGTTCATACTCCCGCTTTTACGTCAGTGTTAACTTTTTTTTTCCGTTGAAGGATTACCGGGACTTTGTTTACACTGTATACTACAGTCTTTTTTCGTACATTAACAGATCTGTACGTACATCTTCAAATACAATTTGTACATTGCATTACACAATAGGGAATCATGTGTGTTACAATTTACAAATTTATACATTTCTACGTACTAGACTGTGCACACTAAATGTCATGGGAAAATTTTGTCCCATAAAATGTTTCGTTTTTTAACAAAACTGAGATACAATATGTCGCATAACTATGCGACAAATTGTATCTTGCATGTTAAAATTTGTCCCACCTTTGTTACAAATTGTCCCAATGTCGTATTTTGTTTAAAAACGTAACATTTCGCCAGACAAAATTGTTTCATAGACATTTAGAGTGTACATTACTATGAGCGTTCACATCTATGCATTGCAGAGTACCAAATTGCATATCATATTGTACATTGACGTTTACTTTGTACAAATGCAGGACTGCAGAAAACAGACCGGCTCGCATGGAAGGTTTCTTGTCTCTGTTGCAGTGCGAACCCCGCGCTGGCGGCCGGGCTGTTGGCGCAGGGGAGGCCGGCAGTCACTCAGGGCCAGCAGGCGGACGGCGGGGAAGCCAAGCCGGCCGTGAGCCAGGGCCAGAAGGCGGATGGCGCGGAGGCCAAGCCTGCCGTGGGAGAGGACGAGACAATAGGTTTGCACTGGGAATCAAAATTCTGGGTGTGGGTGTCGAAGTGGTTGTATGTCAGTTCACCAACACAACAGCTGACCGCATTCAGTTCTGTCCCTTTCATTTTGGCACAATAATTTTTGCCGCATCCAAATAGTAAGTAGCGGTCATACACATGTGTCAAGATTGCGTCTAACTCCGCCTGCCTACTAGGCAACCCCTTGTCACGTATGTCAATAGTTTGCCAAGGAGGCAGGTAGAAGTAGGCACAATCTTGACACTCGTGTGTTAGGGCTAGTGTTTGCCTACTTTTCTGGCAACACTGATTCAATTAGCTTAGGAAATTTGGCCCTGAACATTTTTTTGAAGATTTGATTGTTATATCCGCAGAGGTGGCGCTACTAATGCACTGTCCCATAACCTGTGAGTAGGATAGTCCTGTGATGGTGGTAGCCTCACCAGCCAATCTACTCGTACCCTTCACATGCAAACGATACACTAAGCATTTGACATTTTAAAAGAGTAGGATGTAAAGCGTGATGAGCAAAATTCATATGGTACAATTTTGTCGAATGAGATGCCACGTTTTTAAACGAAGCATTGGGACAATTCGTAATGTAAAGGTGGGACAAATTGTAACATGTGAGATACAATTTGTCCCGTAATTATGTTACACATTGTATCTCAGTTATGTTTTGTTTGAAAACGAAACATTTAATGTGACAAAATTGTCCCACGACATGCAGTGTGCCGCAGAATGACGTCTCTCACATTCGTGTGTGTGTGCTTGGACAGGGCCGCCCCCAGACCTGAGCGCGCCGGCCGCGCAGTGCAGCCTTACCCTGGGCCCCGGCGCGGAGGCCTGGAGGCCCAGCCTCCCTCCCGACGACGTGCTCGCCCGCCTCGTCCTCTACAGGCTTCTCTGCAACGGGGCCTTCGTGAAGGTGGAACCCAAGGAGACGGCCGAGGAGAGAGACGATGCCGGAGAGAAGGACAAGGAGCCGGGAGAGGAGAGGGAAGAGTCTGAAGCAAAAGAAACAGGAGAGGAGACAAGGAAAAGAGATACGGAGAAGGAGACTGCCCTGGATGGAACAGACAAAGTTGCTGAGGAAAAGGACAGTAATATAGAGGCAGGAGGGAAGGATACGGAAGAGAATTCGGAGAAGGATCCGAAGGGAAAAGAGGGCGTGCAAGAAGACGGGGAAGAAAGTAAGCAGAAGCGATCAAGTCCTGAGGAAGACGAGCTTAGAAAGGAGGAGGGTCGAAAACGAAAGGCGCTGGGAGATGAAAAAGATGCTTCGGACGAGAAGAACAAGAAGAGCATGAGACTGGAGGGCGAAGATGAAGAAGGAAGTGACGGTGAGGACCCGGCGGAGGGTGAGGACGATCCCGGTGAGGAAGGTAAGGACTCTTCTGGTAGGATGTCGGGCCACCCCGTGCCGCCCGGCTGCGGCCTGCACTGTTAGTATAAAGTAATTTTAAAATGGCTGCTCTGGAAATGGTTAGGGCTTTTTGAGAACAACATTAAAAACTGTTTAAAAATGGCAAGATTATCGTCGATTAGCAATTCTGAAATGGCAAAACCATTTTGAAATCGCAATATGGGTCATTCCAAAAATAACAGGCACTTTTGACTTCAAAAAAGTTTTAAAACTTTTTGTTTTGGAATTCATTTTTTTTTCTAGCGTTACGTGTCGAGGGAACCTAGAGTTCTGACTCCTGGAGGCAGGAACGATCGCGGCCGCCATAAGTTTTTCGCCCATGTAAAAGCCATAGGCGAAAAATCCACAGAGTTCGCCTTGGCGTACTTATAATTCCGCTTCCTGACAAGGTCGAGATCGGAACTTACTGTTTTCCGTGAAAAGTTGTGTCAGTGCACGCGAACTAACTTTTCCGAAACGGAATTTCAAATCTCGAAAAATTATTGTAGCTTCCATAGAAGGAACGGAGGTCTATGACGAAAAATTCACGCGCCAGAATTCATGCTTTTCAGTCGATTGCCTTCAATAGCATGACAGTACCCGCTTTCTGGCATGGTGCCCTTTAAAAGCCCCATGAAGGGCCTATCTTACGGACACGCCGGAATTTTTAGTGTGGTATTTTTGCCACGTCGCGTATGGGAGATATAGTCTGCAACTGCGAACTCCTAGACAACGGTCAAAGTTAGTGAGAAACGATTCTGAAAGCCAGTGCACAGGCACCGCGGCTCCGAAAAATCTAAAATTTTGAAAGAATACTGCTGAAGTGCGTGGCTATGGAGATGCGTACCCCCTACGACTGATCTGGGTGCTACAGCACCACCTTTCTAACAACTCGGCGAGCAGGAACGCTATGGAGTTCGTTTTTTAGGGTTTCAGAGCGCCATAGTTCACCCGCAACATACCAAAAGTAGAATTTTGGAACGATTTCTGGTAAACGACTACATGAGACATCATACAACCGATACTAAGAGAGTAGTAGACCGGAGAATCAAAAGTGCCTGTTATTTTTGGAATCACCCATTTGGCGAATGTGACATAGCACTGTACATAACGACTGTGTCTCGACATTCGAAAGAATGTGAATGTCGCCTTCGTGAGTTAGCAGCGCAGTGTGTGATGCGGCGGGACCGCGTCCGTGTTGCAGCGGCCTGGACCGCGGACGGCCCCAACGAGGCTGCCGCGCCGCTGCCGTACGAGGAGATGGCGGTGCGCACCCGCGTGGGCAGCACGGTGGTGCCGGGCCGGGACTGGCAGCGCGGCTGGCAGCGCGGCCGCCGCGCCCTCAGGGGCACAGTTGTGCGCCTGCAGTCCGGCCGCGCCTGGGTCAAGTGGAGCTGTGGCGCCAAGGACGGCGCCAAGGACGGCGCCAAGGGTGTCGCGGCGGACGGCGCCAAGGGTGTCGCCAACGCGAGAGCCGAGCCCGACGGATATGAAATGGGTGCTAACGGCCTCTACTGCTTGCGCCTGGTGCCTGGGTACCTCTCCGTAAGTCAGAGTTGCCGGTGTTCTGGATGTACATTCTAAATGTCCATGGGATGGGGCAATTCTATCCAATAAAGTGTTACGTTGCTGAACAAAACACGACATTGGTACAATTTGCAACGTAAAGGTGGGACAAATTGTCACGCGAGATGCAATTTGTTCAATAATTATGCTACAAATTGTATCTCAGTTATGTTTTGCTTACGAAACGTATTGTGGGACAAACTTGTCCCATGACATTTAGTGTGTATTTTCCGAGTGCCTTCTCACCTGCCCGCTTCACTCTCAACCTCGCTCTCATATAGAGTGCTTGATCTAGCTCTGTGGTTATATAAAGTGTCCAGCCGGCATTTCTTAACTCAAGGAGGATGTCAAATCACTCTGAATGTTAGTATACCGTTTTTGTCCATTGTAACGTACAGATCTGGACATATATTAAAATGATCAATATTTTAAGAACAGAATTGCTCATTGACATTTAGTGTGTAAACGCATAAGGCTCGTTTCTATTATAAAGAAGCGGCGATTTCCGCGCCCGGTCCAAAAGAAACCGGGGCATAGTGACCTGAGTGATAAATATATTCATTGAAAGGGTTGCCTCATGAGACTTTGGCCGGCATGAAGCATACTATGGAGGAAGCGAACGCCGTAGGGCTGATTGCTAAGGGATTCCATGTGACTTTTTACAGAGGTTAACTGTCAATTGAACCACCGATTTTGTACTTTGTAGTCTGTCGCTGCTCGCTCGGCTATCAAGACGTATCTAATACAGACAACATGGTGAGCTACTTATGTGGCCTCTTGTCATGAGGTGTGACCCATCCCATTTTGGGGACAGACCTAGGGGGTAACTGCTTATAAAATCCTGTCTACAAATTTCCAGAAATCTTTGTCTTAAAGTCAAGGAAATAAACCATATTCTATTTTTTGACCGGACTTCTCCGCTCAGACCCGTGGTCGCAGGTCTGTCTCGTGGAACGCCACCCAACACCATGGTACACCGTTCTTTTCAATGACTTTTTTGTACGCATGGGATCCTATCGGACCCATGGGAATGTTAGACGCGCGTGAAGAATAATAATCTGAAATTAGGCACGACTATGATTGGTCGAAGAGCTCGTAGTGTCGAATTCGCCGTGTTTTGTTTATACAATGCGATCCAGGGTAAATCTTAAGTCGCTTTCCTCTCCCGTTTCAGGAGCTTGTGAAGCGGGATGTCGTCGCTTTGATTGAGTCCGACTGCGCAAAGACGCTGTTGGAGGTCAGTCAGGGGGACGACATCAAGAAGAAAACGGAGATGCTAACCTCCGCAGAACTGAAAGGGGTAAGTGTCGTCTCCCCTGCTTTGGCACATGCGCTGCTTAGGTTGCCGTCAGGGTCACCACTTCTCCGTAGTGCGTTGACCTACAGGGAGTTTTCTGAAGCCAAGCAATCGTGGTGGAGTTTGGGACATTAGTACCTAGTATTTAGAAAACTTGCACACTGTTCAATTTGATCGTCAAACGACGAGAATATCCCTGACGATTAATCAGTCACCGGAATATGACGTCACTCTACGACGTGAATTCGTCACTTGACGACATACTCGTGTGACGAATAAATCGTCACATATCGTCAGACTTTTTCGTATTTCAGATTTAGCAAGAGGGTCGTGAAGTGACGAAAAATATTTTTACAGTAGAGGTTTGGGTTGCTTGACGGGCATTTTCAATGCCGTTTCAAAACCGTGTGGCATTAGCAAATGTAGCCAAACTGCACTGTTCGTCACACAATCCTCTGAGCGAAGACCCGTGAAGCAAATGTGTTGTCATTAATGTGATGAATAAGTTGCCACCTCGTACATTTCCGTCGAAGAACCTCCGTTTAATGTGATGCGACGGTTCACTGTTAATCGCTCTTTGAATCACACTTCCTTGCGTGGACCACAGATAATCTATGATGTGTATGATAAATTTTGCTCACACAGGGTTTATTTGACGCCACTTGGTCTTGAATGCACACATCCCAAATTTGAACGTAATCGGACTACGTTTACCCGGTGCGCACGGACTCTGGAAGACTGGCAGTCACGTGCGACGCGCTGCTTCGAGCTACCTTTCCGGGCCCTGCCTGCTCCCGCTCTGCCCCGAGGACCATAGTGGCCGGTTTCATGTCGTCACTTGGGGTGTCTGGCAGCTTCTAGTTCAACGCGAGGCACGATACTAGAAACCACTCCAAACTTACCGATTTGAACATGCAGTGAAATCAACTGTTTCAATTGGTTGCACTTCGCCTTGCTTGTGTGGGCATGGAAGAATAGTGTGTGGTTGTCCACCTCAGAGCCTCTCCATGCACTTAACACACCTCGTACACGAAAACCTGCAAAATAGGAGAAACCTCCTTGAGGGTAGGCTGCACATTCGCGTTGCCTATCCCACAGGCAGAATTGCCTATGCTCCAGGCGTTCGATGCTGTTTTCATCCATTTTCGTGTTCAAACGAAGACGCATTAAGTGCATGGAAGTGGCAGTGGAAGTGGTATCAAATAAACCCGGTGTAAGCAAATTTTTTTTTTGAAACACCCAAAGGAAGTGTGGACTACGTTTGGTCCACACTTTGATCGTCTCACCGGACCTATCATCTACTGTGGGTGGTTATTACTCCACTGTTAAAATATAGTACGGAAAATGAGCACGGAACAGTCCTAAGATTTTTTGCCTGGAACTGTCCGTTACGTTTCGGGAGAAACAGTCTGTTACGGAACGGTCTGTCTTCATGAATACGGATCGACTGTTACGGACCTTACATCATTTTGGCCAACTAATTAGTAACCTTCGAATATATGCGTCAAAAAGTACGGAACATTCCGTGGCAGAGCTTTCCGTATCTGTCAAATACGGACATTATCGTTACGGAGCGGTCGGTAGGCTGAAAATACGGACTGTTCCGTATGGTCTCCGTACTCGGGGTGCGGAATTTTTAACAGTGTCCCAAATGTAGACAAAGCTCGTTGTCCACGCCTCTTAGTGTGGACCAGCCTGAGGTCCACACTTCCTAGCGTGGACAGTCCGATGGTCCACACTTGGATTTGCACTGCAATAGAAAATCATCCGGGAGCTGAGACACGGCTGCCGCTGCGTGGCGGGGGGCTACTCGTTAGCGCTCGCAGCTGCCGCATGACCTTCTCGGCAACGGCGAGCGCTGGCTGCGTGTGCCGCAAACGGAGAAAAAAATGGTTAAAATCGTGACTCCACAAGTTTTGTGTTGGCTTGTAGCTCTCATTCAGTGAGGACTGCCGTAAAGAAATAGTGCTTAAGTCAGGTGAAACTTTGGAATTTGGTCAGTGAAAGTAAGGGAAAAACTGTTGAAACTGTTGGTATTTTAAACAACCCTGCTTGTGGCAGCGAAAACTGAAGTACTCGATCAAGGTTTGATTTCCCGGACAAAAATCTTAGTAATGCTAGCTGATAATTGATTTAAACAAAATTATGCCCGGGCTGAAAGCCGCAGTACAGTGTTGTAAGTGGTGGAGGTCTCTCCCCGTCTCTTTCTCTCTCCCCCCCCCCCCTCACTCTCTCTCTCTCTCTCTTTCTCTCTCCTGTGCAGGTGCGCTCGTTGGTGGGCCTGAGCTGCGCCGTGTCCCCGGCCTGGGCGGAGCGCGTGCTGGAGCAGACGTCCCCGCGGCTGGAGAGCCTGCTGGCGCTGGGGCTGGGCGAGCGGCACGCCGCCGTGCTGCGGGACATGCCCCGACTGCGCCGCCTCTGGCTGCCGCGGGCGCCCGGCGCCCTGCCGGACAAGCTGCGCGAGCTGCACGTCAAGCTGGTGTCGGCTGAGCAGCTCGTCCAGGTCAGTTCTGTGTCGCAAGTGTGTAATACATGTAGCTGTTATGTAAAGAATGTGCGATTAGCGAAAAACGCCAAGGTAGGCAAAGTAGACAGGTCGTCGTGCGCTCAGTTCGGCCGCTGTCAGGGGTTCCGGCGACTGTCCATCCCCGGCCAACGACTGACGGTTTGGGGGTCAAGAACTGTCACTTTCGCTGCTTCTTCACTGCGTTCTTTATCATGAAGTGTTCAGTATCAAATCTGCTGAGTCCTATTCAAGACGCATCCGTCCGGAAGCATTTCCGACGTTTTACAAGTTGAGGATTGGTGCGCAGAGCCTCGCCTTGCGGTGTGGTCGTGCCGCGCTGGAGAGGGCCGACGCCGACAACTGCTATTTAAGCGCTGTAGCGGCGCCCAGGTTGGATTGAGGTTACATATCCATCTTATGCGCATTTCAAAATTATGGAAAATTTAAATTTTAATCCGAATAGTAATTTAAAAACCCATGGAAAACGGCTCGAGGTGGTGCTGCTCCCGGGGACACCTAACCATGCTAACCAGCTAGGGGCAAACCTAGCCGAAGTGGAGACTTGACCTGCTACGAAGTGGGAGCTCTGACTGCGTCTACTTGTGCACTGTTAAAAAAAGGAATTTTAAAATGGCTGCTCTGGAAATGGTTTGGGCTATTTGAGAACAACATAAAGTGCTGTTCAAAATGGCAAGATCATCGATGATTAGCAATTCTGAAATGACAAACCATTTTGAAATTACTTTTTGGCTGATTTTAGCCGTTCCAAAATGGTTTTTATCACACTACAAATCCAAATGCATGGCTTCACGCATTACTTACAGCGTGGTCTAGGACCACACATTAGCTGATGCACGGTTGTACACCACGCTGTAGCTAATGTGTGGTCGCATACCATGCATTAGCTAATGTGTGGTCCCTACCTGGCTGTAGCTAATGTGTGGTGTTGGGGGAGGGGGGGGGGGTAAACACTAAACATTTCCTTATGCATGGTTTGACACCACACATTAGGTAATGCGTGGTGCTGCTACCACACATTTCCTAATGCATGGTCCTTCTACCACACATTTCCTAAAGCGTGGTGGGAAACCATGCACTAGGAAATGCACGGTCTGAGACCATACAGTAAGTAATGCGTGAAGTCATGCATTTGGATTTGCAGTGCATTTCAAATTGACTAGCCACTTTCATCGGACTATGGGTCAGCCATTTTCATTGGTTGGCAGCACTTGCTGCTAATTAATGCCTTTTTTTAACAGTGTGGTGATGAGGCCCGGGGAGTTGTGGTGCGTGACGCTCCTGTGCTTGTCCGCAGATCGCGCAGATGTCCGGCCTCCGCCGCCTGGAGGTGCACTGCCGCTCGGCGGCCCCGCTGGAGCTGCCCGCGCGGGGCTGGCCGCCCGCGGCCCCGGCGGGGGGAGGCGGGCTGCGCTGGCTGTGCGCCGGCCTGCACCCGCTGGCCGCGGCGCTGGCGCTGGTGCGCGCGCACGGCCGCACGCTGCGGGAGCTGCGGCTGGTGGCCGCCTCGGACCGGCCCTACGGCGGCGCCTCGCCCGACCTGACCGCGGCCCTGCGCCCGCTCTGCCGGCGGCTGCGGCGCCTGCGCCGGCTGGTGCTGGTCCGGGAGTCGTACTCAGGTAACGTCAGCGCGCTGCCCGCGTCCCCACTACTGCGAGGGCGCCAATCTGCCAGACACGGATAATATCCGCAAAAAATAGTCAAAACTGAATAAACGGGGTTGTAAACAAAATGGCAATGTTTGACTGGATTGTGCAGCTAGCTCTCTAGCTTTTGATTTTAGTGTTTCTTTTTGCTCTCAACCAACAAATTAAATGTATATTTTATTACAATATACACATAAAATGTATAGGAAATGTACGAAATGTATAGCTGAATCTCGTGTTCGGCTTTATGCAATAAATCATATTGTGTCTGACCTTTTTCTGTTAAAAATAGGGGGGGGGGCTGACCCTTGCCCCCCTCCCCTGTTTTCGAAACGTTCCGGCGCCCCTACCATGGACAAAGAGACTTTCCCCGCCGCTGGCGCTCTGGCCCTCTCTGAGATTAAAGGTGTTTTTCTCTAGTTTCGTGTAAAGAACGCATCGCATGCAACGGAGCCCGCAAAGCGCTGATCGGCAAACTCGCACAGCTGCGTTGCATTTGCCGCAGAAAACCCAGAAAACTTGATAAAATGTGTGGATGGTTTTAAAGAGGTCGCTTGACATTTAGTTCTTTGGAAACCGGCCGCGCGTCCCGGTTTGGGATTCGATGTCACGTTTCCTTTTAAGGCAAAAGAAACGCCTGGTATCCGAACCTGTTGTTTACCGTGAGACACAATGGGGTGTTGTTGGTAATTTCCTATGCGATCGACACTGTCTAACTGTAATTTCCGATTTTGTGTCGACAGGGTTCTGCCGGCACGATGTGGACACCTGCGGCCAGCAGCGTCGGGGCCTCTGGGACCTGTTCATGGAGGAGCGAGTCTTCAGCTCCGTGCTGTGCAGCCTGTGCGACTCGAGCGACGTGTAGGGCACGTGCTGAGATGTGGCTCATGACACATTCCGATCTAGCATCCAGAGTGTGTCTGGTGTGTCTGCCCAGATACAATTGTGTACAATAGGGCGCCGATTGCCTCTTCCTTAGACGTCGGCTGTCTAGTGCCGAACAGTTGCACGTCGTCAGTACGCTGATAACAGATCTGTTATAGTTATATTTTTAATTATAAACGGAGATAAATAGTTTTTTCTTTTTGTCATTGTGATCCTTAAATAAGTTAGAAGGATCTCCTAATTTACATGATATTAGTTTGTACGTTTATCATATGGATGCATTCAGGCCCACATTTGTGTTATCCGAAATACATAATACGCTCTCAAACCAATATTTATTCACTACCTTTATCTTGACGCAACTTTGTGCTTGCCCAGTAGCCCGGCATCGTTGTCAACATGTCAGGTGTGCCTCTATCAAGCCGTAACGGTGACTTCCAGTCCAGTGGCCACGTGCGCTGTCAGCGCCTTAGAGAAAGTCGTCACCTCCGACGGCGAGCGGCCGCTCTCTCCCGGCCCGGGGTCATGTTGGTGCTCTGGAGCGCGGTGTCGGACGCAGCCAGAGAGCCTCCACCCGACCGTAAGTGCACCTGGGACCACGGATGACAGAAGCGCTCGTGAGAAAGTGAGCCGTGCCTGGTCTTTATTTTGTCATCAATTGTTTTTACGTTGAAGTTCTGCAGTCCACACCGTAATTGTCAGGCTCCGTCACATGTAATTACATTTCTCTCCGTTACGGTGAATACTGCAGTGCCGTAATACAGGAAGGTAGAGAGGATCACCAGCCAAAAGTGTTAAAATCTTATGGGGCTCATTCATGTTCCGGTTGTACGTCAAAACCCATGAACAAAATTAATTTTTATAAATTTTAACAAAGCTTTTCATAAAACAATCATAAAATAGAACCTGATAATAGACCCTAAAAATAGGTCCTAAAAATAGATCCCAGATCACAGTAGCCCTACGAAGCCTCCCCGAGTTTTTGTTAATTGCCATGTTAATTAGAACAGCGTTCCTGGGGTCCAAAAAAAATTATAAAAACTATTTTTGTTCATGGTTTTTGACGTTGAACCGGAATCCGAATGACCCCTATAAGATTTAACACTTTTGGCAGGTGACCCTCTCTAACCGTAAGGGGACCGTATTTTGTTACGGTATTTAAAACAGTACATGGTGCTCTAATATCACTTCCATCACGTACAACATTTTCTTAGGGCATTGCTTGGTCAGCAAATGTCGCGCTGCCGGGCAGATGCGTTCGCCGAGCCCGAGCGTCCGAGCCGAACCGAGGACGGGCAGTCACAAACCAGCCACGGCTGCGACCAGCCGGGAACCCCGTGTGCTCCAAACAACAACCATCGATCTAAACCTACTGTACCAACGACAATACCGGAATACAACAACTGAACCACCGAAGACCACCAGTGACATCTTCTTCCAAACCACCTGCTCCCTGAAACACCCGCACCTACGGCCAAGTAACACCCCCCCCCCCCCCCCCCCCACCCCCCAAAAAAGGTGGATTTTAGTGGCAGGCTGCACTCACGAGCTTTAAAAGTAAAAGTTCCTTGACTGCACAAGTGTTGAACCTCCGGTGAAACAGCCGGTGTTTTTTTCGTGGCTGCATTGACAGCCCCCGTTAGCTAGGGATTCCCTCCAGTGTTTTTGAATAATTTGCGTAGGCCACGTGTTAAAGAGCGTTACGGTACACCATATCTTAAAAAATATTAAAATCCCCAAGAACACCATTTTACAAACTTGAAGTTTGTAGCATACAAATTTTTTTGTGCCACGCCACCGTAATACAAACTCGGAATTCGGGTATTATGATAATTTTGTTGGTATTAAAAACTGGGGATGTACATATAACTTACACATAGAGTTTGTATTACAAACCGAATTGTCCGTAATACAATCACAAATTCGAGTTTGTGTTACGGTGGCACGGTTTAGTTTTTCTTACAACATTTTTGTTTCTAAGATTTTAAGAGTGAAACGGGAAGTGGAATAGTAACAGGATTATGAAGGTGCAAAAGCCAAAGTCACCAAAAATGTGATTTTAGTGGCTGCACTGGTCCTAGGGTCGGGCTAGGCGGCTCGTCGCCGCTCGTCCTCGCGATTTTCAACACTGCTTTGCCGTCGACCAGCACACGTTGAACCGGGGCGGCGGCAGGCTTCATTGTCTCCTCCACGGCGGCCTCCGACCGCTTGTTGACGACGGTGTGTTCTGGGACAGCCTCGGCAAAACAAAAAGACATTATACTCAGAGTCCGACACGGCGCCTTCCGGGCCTTCCACATGTGGGCCGGTTATCCCAGCCGGCGTCTCTGTTGTGCCCGCTGCGTGCCTCTGATTCTTTCTTAGCTTCCCGTTGCGTTTGCGGCGCAAGCGGCCGCCCGACGCACTCGACCTCTGCATTTCCGCACGCGGGCACGCTCGGTGTGGCCTACAGAGTTGCGAAGAAGCTCGTCGACTACCGCGTCATCGACATCGTCAAGGAGTTCCAAACAAAATGACCTAAAGCCATATTCCATCAGTGCAATCGAATGTGGAAGGCGTGTGCTTGCAGAGCTGCGTTGCATGTCTATTTTTGCCAATGGTGAAATGGTATAAAATCAACGCCACTATTGATGCTTTCCTTGTTTCATGATGTGGCAGGGTTGTAAGCAGCGGGAGCCAGGAGGACCCCCACGATGCTGCGCCTGCAGTGTAGGCAGCCCAGGCGACGTGGGGGCCACAGCGGCTGCCTGCCACACCGGGGCAGGCTGACTCGTCCCGCCGCCAAAGCTTAGTGCCAGTGCGGGGCTTGGCCCGCCGTCCGCGTTCCCGAGGCTCGACTTTTGAAACACTGTAAATCGTAGGGCGAGGTTCTTCACCCTTAGAAAGGGCGAGCATTTTGACTCAAATTTCTATAATTTCTAAGGGTGAGGTTTAAAATAACATCCTAAATAAGGTGATGTTACAGGAGTCGAGTCGTTTGTAGGAGGTCTATGGGGATTCTGGATATTTCCATCGTAACTATTGACTAGAGCATGACTACAGTTGAGTATGGGTAACTGGAACTCTGGTGCATGTAACTATGAAAAGTAAGCCCTCACGACTATGGTTACTGATGTTAATAACTATAAATATATTATTCCCATGACCCTAGGTGACGGGGTACATATGGCCCTGCTTGGGGTCATAGCAGGTTCGCGACATTTTCAGCAGACACAATGGGCCGGCCAGTCCACCACATCCTGTTAGGTACACTCTACAGTCCAAGGTGTTCAGGAACCAGGTGACTTAGGTCGCCTGGTCTCTGTACACCCCAAGTCGCCTTCTCTCTGTACACGTAGCTATGGATAGCCCCATACTTTTAATCCAATAGCGTGTGCATCTGTTGGACACGTTTTCGGCAGTGTCTATTTCATGATAAACTAGACGCCTTAGTAAGCCTGGCCCAAGTCCTTTTCCCCACAGGCTTGCTAGTGGAGGGCGTGCAGTGCAAAGGTGCCTATTAACTATAACTATTATGTCTGTAAGTACCCCCCACGTCAGGGGTACTTACAGACATAATAGTTATTTCGCCAGAGATACGCAGTTTTTAATCGGCTCGCCAGACCAACGTACATATGTGGGAGTGTTCGAAAGATCCGCACACAGCAATACGTCTCCAGAAGATACGCAGAGATGATTAGGAACAAGCGATTTCTCCCAACCATAGTCATGAGAGTCCGCATATTGTCAGGGAGGGTTCAATCATGGTTATTGAGGTCATGACCATAGGCCGGTGATCGTAGTTAACTAGCTCTGCCATAGTTTCTTCATCCTGGGTGGCGTGTATAGCCAGCTTTATATTTCTGATTGCTGGAGCAATTTATTTCATTTGACGTAAGGGAGTGTGTGTTTCATACCACAGAACAGTGCATAAGAGGTCCTGGTTCTCGTCATCAATTATATTTTTCATTGCGAACACTTCATGTAAATCGCGCAATTTGTCACGCCGAAAAGAGAGATTGTGAATGATACTGCACTGTTCAAAAAAAGTCTGGGTAATCACGAAGGATCAGTTGGTAATTTTATTTCCGACAGTCCTTTGTGAATTTCCAGAGAACCTTCAGGAATTCGCCGGATAAAATCACTTGTCACAGGGAGTATGCGTTACTTTGAGGTATGATGTTGTGGCAGTTGAGGAAGACATTGTGTCCTCTATTATATATGCCTCAGAATTTTCCTCTCAGCAGAGCGAATCTCAATATGTCGTACGTTGGGAAAAAACGAAGGATCAGTTGGTAAAAAAGTTTCCGGAGGACTTCAGGAATTCCCAATATATTTTTAACAGTGTGTAACACTACGTATAAAACGGAAGTAAAACAAATAATAAGTAACAGTATGCTATAAACTAGACCAATTTCCCGACAGCAAAACCTGAACACAGTAAAAATCCTACGAAGACCTGGCTTCGTATTACGAACACGAGCTTCGTAGGCAGGAAGCATTGCTTCGTAGCCTACGAAGAAATCCTTCGTAATACGAAGGATTCTACGAAGACTTCATTTTCTTCGTAGACATTTTACTGGTCCATCTCTTTAAACCACACTTAATCGCAGCCACTACAAAGGCGGTCCAGCTATTTGCGGCTCAGCAAATAGCGTTCCGCCGGGCCGCCACCTCTCTGCTACACTGTAAAAATATTTTCCGTCACTTTACAAAAAATCCACGTTTAAATTTTGTTCAAGATTTTTTCGTCACACATGCTGTGACGAAAAATCGTCACAAAAAGAACAGTTGTTTCAGGGAATGACAGAAAATCATTTTTTTAACGTTTAGCCCAGAAGTGACGAAAATTTTGTCACAGGAATATTACGTCACGCGGCGAGAAAATCGTACGTAATGACGAGATATTTAGGTGACAAATATTCGTTACCAATATTTTTCGTGAGATGAAATATTTTTACAGTGTACCGCACCGCAGCGCTATGCCGCCGCCGCGCGCGGCTCGAAGCGCACCCTGATGCCGCCCACGCAGCGCAGCATGATGTCGAACGTGAGGGGGAGCTGGCTCGGCTCCGTGATGCCGTCGCAGGCCGGCAGCACGCGGTACGCCCTCAGCATCGTGGCCAGCATCGTCTTGAGCAGCATCATGGCGTACACCTGGCCGATGCAGTTCCGCGGGCCCGCGCTGAAGGGCAGGTAGGAGTAGGGGTGCATTGCGGCGGCGCGCTCGGGCAGGAAGCGGTCCGGGTCGAAGCCCAGCGGGTCCGGCCAGTGCCGGGGGTCGCGGTGCGTGGAGATGAGGTTGAGGACCAGCGTCGTGCCGGCCGGGATGTCCTTGCCGGCCAGCTCCATGTCCTCGGAGACGCGGCGCGCCACCAGCGGCGCCACGGGGAACAGCCGCATGGTCTCCTTGATGACGCGCTCCATGTAGGCGAACCTAAGCCACAACAGGGTTGTTGAAGTTAATACTGAAGTTATTGGCGATAAGCGGATAACGTTAAAGTTATTGACCTCTTAACCTTAACTCGATAACTTTGTGCGGATCTGTTATCGTTATCGGGTTCAAGTTAACAGCTCCACAGAGAGCTGCACGGCGCCGTTTTCGACCTAGCCGCGCTGACCGCTTAACCTACCCGCAGGCTGACCTGTCCGCATCGGAGGCGTATCACCGAGGGCTCGAGACGATACAGCGGAGCACCCGGACGACAGGGAAGCCGAATGGGTTGCCTACCCTAACGGCGCGCGGGTAGCCCCGCGGCCAGCGATCGCGCCTAGCGGGGCGCGGCGACTGGCCCCGGACTTTGGCCAGTGCTAATTACCGCATATGGCGGTATGAGCGCGAGGCGCCCGCACGCGCATGAGAGAATGCGGGGACCGGCGGTGCGTAGCGCCCCGGTCCGAGTCATGCAGCGCGGGTCATGTACCTGGCTCAAGGTGCATGAGGACGCCCGCGGCTGCGGAGGCACCGGGGCGGAACACAGAAACAGTCTTGCCTAGAACGAACTACGGAGAGGTTCTCTCCGGAAAACACGGTCCGCCCGCGGGAGTCTGAGTCGTTGGTCAGGTCGCCAATACGTGTGTTACCTTTGTACGCGACGTGTATTCATTTACCCCCAAGTATCCCGAGTGCATTGCGCGAGTAGCCACAGTTACGAGCACAAGGTACGCCCCCCCGCATATTCCTGAGCTACACCCACCAAGGGGGGCATACACGTGTGACAGGCGGTCGGAGGCGGTACGGTCGGGGGTCACCCGCACTTTTGGCCGACCGCAACCGTAGCTATCCGCAGCTGACCGCCTAGCCGCCTCCCGCCGCCCGGCCGCGTCGGTGTGTCCGAGACCAGCCGTAACTGAGCGGGCCGCCCTCGGCTGTTACGTGGGTTTGGCTTGGCGCGACAAGAGCAGTGCTACTGCTGCACCGAACGCGTCGAAGCCAGAGGGAGCGGGGCGAGCGAGCGGCCGGCCAGCTCCGGCTAGTGCTGTCTCTCTTCCACGCATAGCGCGCATGCGAGAGTGACAGAGATGCCCTGTGCCTCTGTCCGGGCGGGCGCCGCCGAGTCCCACCGAACCTCTCGGCCGTAGGCTGCGTCAGACAACGGAGACAAGTGTCATAGGCTGTCTATCTTTGTCAACGATTCGCACGCCACACACCCTTCCGCGGCTACCCGCGCGCGGTCAGCGAGGCGGTCACCCGGCAGCATATTCCGTTCACTTCCCATCAATAATAGTACGATGAGCGTGACGTGGATGACATTTTCGACCAGGCTAAAGCTGGCCAAAATTTTTCTTGGCCAGATTTTTTCTTGAGTTCTCATAATAGATTATAACAACACCCATTTAAAAGACGTTTCACAACCCCAGGATCAACATATTGAAAAATAGCGACACGACCAAAATCTTGCGTTTTTAGAGGGACTTAGAAAAACAACATCATGACCATAACACGCTTCAGCGCGCAATGTTCCAGTACAAATTCCTAGGAAATCATGATGGCTACAAATAATTTTGAGCCATTTTCTTCTTGTTCAGCGGTGCTTTAGTGCAGTAAAAGCGAGAAACGATTTTTAGCCACCTCCCTTTGTATGTTAGATGGCAGCGTGGGCGAGATAAAACACGCCTCACACGCTTCAGCGCAGGACATTTAACCACCAACACCGACAAAACCGAAGTGGCTAAAAATCATTTCGGGCCATTTTCTTCTTGTTCAGCGGTGCTTTAGTGCAGTAAAAGCAAGAAACGATTTCTAGCCACCTCCGTTCGTCTGTTGGATGGCGCGGCGAGACAGAAAATGCTCATTACACGCTTCAGCGCGGGACGTTCAACCTCAAGTACCGACAAAACTGAAGTGGCTAAAAATCATTTCAGACTATTTTCTACTAGTTCAGCATTGCTTTAGTGCAGTAAAGGTAAGAAACGATTTTTAGCCACCTCCGTTCGTACGTAAGATGGCACGTACGAGACGGAAAACGCTCATCACACGCTTCAGCGCGAAACGTTCAACCTCAAATACCGACGAAACCAAAGTGCCTAAAAATCATTTCGAGCCATTTTCTTCTTGTTCAGCGGTGTTTTAGTGCAGTAAAAGCAGGAAACGATTTTTTGCCACCTCCTTTCGTACGTTAAGAGGAAAGAGGACCACTGCTGTTTTCGGCCTCTGCGGGCCGATTTTCGGTTGACTTCTAACGATCGCCAGAGCCAAACCGCTCGAGGTGTCGAGTTCAAACTTCGTAAGGGAGTAGATAAAGGTTCGATCTAAATGTCGGTGTGTTCAAAAAAAATTATAAACCAGTCTGACATACCTAAAATCGGCCGAGACTTTGCGCTTCGATTGCTTGTTCCCCAGGTATCTTAAAAATAATTCCTTATATTAACTTCTAGATAATTTCTTGTTCTATCCAGCGATACCTGCCCGCTGTCTGTGCGATGAACGGTTTGGCCACATAATAGGAAACGCCAACCCTCTGCACGGGCCGATTCGATCATTTTTCGAAGCGGCGCGAAACCATGGGTCAATGTTGCAGCGACCCAGGTATGCACGCCCCCGCTCTGGCTCCCCCGCCCCCCTCTGGCCCTCCACATGTGCGCCGAAGGATAATGGGGGAGGACAGCGACCCGTGCGGTGCGAGTCCTCGCCGCTGCGCCGGGCCTCGGCCGTCCCTTTGTATTGACAAACAATAGGCGAAGCCCGATTTTGAACTTTTTGAACGGTTTAACGGATGTGCCTCTCGCTTAGTCCACGTTGTCGCTCATAACAGGACGAGAAAAATGAGGTGCGGCGGCCATTTGTACTCCATCCCGTTCAGAAATTATGCACATCAATGTCCCTGTTAAAAGTGGCGTATCTTCTGAACGCTTAGGGGTACGACCATCATACAAACACCATTCGGTTTGTTTTGGAAAGGTCTTCCAAAACAACCGAAAACCAGACGGGTCAAATCCTATTTTCAGTTAATCACTATTTTGAGCGGGCCCTCCGATTTTTTGTGCGACCCTCCCGACCGACCTGAGCCAGCGGGGGGCACACACAGTGCGGCGTCCGGGCTAGGCAGGCTGCGGCAGGCCGGGCCGCGCGGGGGAGGGGAGCCCGGCTCGGTATACTTCATTTCAAAGCTGCCCTCGCGACGTCACTAAAAGTGTTCAAATCGGCCCGTGCAGAGGGTTGGCGTTTCCCATTTTGTGGCCAAGCCGTTCATCGCACAGACCGCGGGCAGGAATCGCTGGATAGAACAAGAAATTATCTAGAAGTTAACATAAGGTATTATTTTTAAGATAGATAGAAAAAAAGTAATCGTTGCCCAAAGTCAAGGGCGTTTTTAGGCATACCGAAGGTGTTCAAAAAATTATTTGAGCACACCGATATTAAGATTGAACCTTTATCTACTCCCTCACGAAGTTTGAAGTCGATACCTTGAACGGTTTGGCTGTGCCGATCGTTAAAAGACGACTCAAAACCGGCCCGCAGAGGCCGCCAACAGCAGTGGTCCTCTTTCCTCTTAAATGGCACGTACGAGACGGAAAACACTCACCACACGCTTTAGCGCGGGACCTTCAACCACGAATACTTACAAAACCAAAGTGGCTAAAAATCATTTCGAACCATTTTCTTCTTGTTCAGCGGAGGTGGCTTATAATCGTTACGTACTTTTAATGCACTAGAGGACTGCCGAACAAGTACAAAATAGTCTGAAATGATTTTTAGCCACTTTAGTTTCGTCGGTGTTGGTGGTTAAATGTCCCGCGCCGAAGCGTGTGAGGCGTGTTTTATTATGCCCACGCTGCCATATAGCGTACGAAGGGAGGTAGCTAAAAATCGTTTTTTGCATTTACTGCAGTAAAGCACCGCTGAACAGGAAGAAAATGGCTCGAAATTATTAGTAGCCACCATGATTTCCTAGGAATTCGTACTGGAAAATTGCACGCTGAAGCGTGTTATGGTCATGATGTTTTTTTTTATGTTCCTCCAAAAACACAAGATTTTTCTCAAATATTCGTGTCGCTATTTTTTAATATGTTGATCCTGGGGTTGTGAAACGTCTTTTAAATGTGTGTTGTTATGATCAGTTTGAGAACTTGAAAAAAATTTGGCCAAGAAAAATTTTGGCCAACTTTAGCCCGGTCATTTTTGTGTTCAGCGACCCAAGAAACCATGGAATCGAGTGTTTGCATGAAGATTTGGAACAACTTTCATTTTGGCCCATTTTAGCCATATTTGAAAGTTTAACATTTCTTGAAACGGGCCAAAACGAAATTTGGCACTTTTTTCTGGTTCAGTCGGTCTATAGGGATGGTGACGAAGCTAAATTATTTTTTCGACGATTTTGGGAATTACGGGTTGGTGCCGTACCCTTGTGAGCGGACGGATCGGAGCCGCACAGGCAGACAGACACGCATGCTACATAGTTTTGCGCGAATCGTCAGGGCCAGGTCCGTGCGGACAGTGCGGTTCCACTTTGGGACCGCTTTTTGGCCGGGCCTCCCGGAGCCCGCAGCTCATCGCAGGCGTGGTGTCGTCTGCTCGAGCACGGCGCTGCTGGGCCGACCGGCGCCCTGACCCGCCGTTCGCTCAGCGGCGGCGGCAGCCGGTGGCCTCTGCCGCTGGGGATACGTCCGAGTCGTTCCGGCCAGCGCCCTTGTCTCGTTCTCTCTCGCGAGTCGGACGGAGAGATCAGAGAGCTCTTCGGACGTATCCGCTTGAACCCAGCCGCGCGACGGCCGTGCCGGCGGCTGGGCTCGCTCGCTCGTCGCAGCGACCCGGCTGACTGCAGCGGCCGCCGAGCGCGTGGCCGGCTGAGGTGTCGTGCGGACCAATCCGGACCCAAGGCGGAGGATCCGCACCGGGTCCGGGTCCGGGACCGCAAGTGCGGTGCAGACCCGGCGCCGGCACCGCTTGCGCCGAGCGCCGGATTCGTGTCCGGACTGGGACCGCATCTCTGATATGTAGCAGCAGCAAAGAACGAGTAAAAAGCCACGGAGTTCGCTCTGGCGTACGTATAATGCCGCTTCCTGACTGATGGCCGAGATCGGTACTGACTGTTTCCCGTGAAAAGTTGTGTCAGTGTACGCGAACTAACTTTTCCAAACCGGCCTTTTAACTCTCGGAAATTTATTCTGGCTTCCCTAGAAGAAACGGAGGTCGATAACGAGAGAGTCACCCGCCAGAATTCACGCTTTTCAGTCGATTGCCTTCAATAGCATGACAGTAACCGCTGTCTGGCATGATGCCCTTTAAAAGCCCCATGAAGGGCCTATCTTACGGATACACCGGAATTTTTGGTGTGGTATTTTTGCCACGTCGCGTATGGGAGATATGGTCTGCAACTGCGAACTCCGTAGACAACGGTCGAATTTAGTGAGAAACGATTCTGGAAGCCTGTACACAGGCACCGTGACTCGGAAAAATCTAAAATTTTAGAAGAATACTGCTGAAGTGCGTGGCTATGGAGATGCGTACCCCCAAATATGTTGGTAAGACTGATCTCGGTGCTGTAGCACTGCTTTTCGAACAACTCACCCGGAAGGAACGCTATGGGGTTCGTTTTTGAGGGGTTTCAGAGCGCAGTTGACCCCGCACCCGCATCATACCGAAAGTAGAACTCTGGGACGATTTCTGGTGAACGACTACACGAGACATCACGCACCCAAATTTCACCCGGTTCCTATCGAAAGTTTTGAGCCACAATGGAGCGTTGATCTAATAAGTGATTAGTAACAACCGAGTAACTATCTAGTTAGTTTTGAGAGTGCGCGTACCTTATCGACTAGTCAGGCGAGGTGAGAGTACTGGAGAGTATTGGGGTGTACGCTAAATAGAAGTTAACTGTTTTAAATACATTGCAATGGACAGACCCGGGCGAACTGTACAGTAAATACGGAACGCATTGCTCAATGACCGTAGGTTACCTTCACCGTACGATTACAATTTACAATTTAGAAAATCTTGTTCACGACGTAGAAATTAGTACAGTTTAACGTGAAGCACTGCACATTATAATGTACGCACAGATCTGTACACTGCAGTGTAAAAATTTGCACAAAATGCACAATATTGTACATTGACACCGTGTACCTTGGTTTTACAAGGCACCAACATACTTTGACATATCTTCGCTGGTAACCGGGCGATCGCTGCCTTGCAAGACGTCGCTGAGCTCCGCGTGAACGCGGTCCTGGACGTCCGGGAGGATGGACAGCACCTTGAAGACGAAGGTGATGACGATGACGGGGGAGTCGATAGCCGCCGCGAACATGGTGCGGGTCTCCGTGACGAGCGCCTCGCGCGTCAGGTCCATCCGGCCGGACAGCGTGCCCTCCAGCAGCAGGTCCAGAAACGTCTTCCACTCCTGCAGTAAACACGCGTCATGGACTGGCCGTAAGGCAATTTCGTTTTAAGTACTCAGGACGTCACACACTCATTCAGGAGACGGGAATGAAAACCGTGCAGGAGCAGGCAAAGGCATTGACACAGGATCTACAGAAGATGTTGTTGGTTTCGGAGGAACACTCTTACAGCAGGATGTGAGAAAGCAAGTCGTAAAACTAGAACCTCAGGTAACGCGTGCGATTGAGCTTGTTATCGACTGCCACAGCCGTCGTGCGTTTTGGCCCGCGGTTCACCGGTGCTGACGATATTGGCACTTAAAGTTTATTCTTCACACCTGACCAAACACGTAAGAGGTTGCAGCGGGTCACTGCACAATGGAAAAGTGATGATCATCGTTCGAATCAAATGATGAACCTTTCCATTATTACGTAAAAAGCGATAAAAAATGATAATAAAATTTTGACTGGGATAAAGGTACTGGCTGGGCGATAGCGAAGCCCTGGACCGACTAGCCCTAAAATATTATGTCTGTGTGGCCGTGTCCGTCGGTTTCTGTCCGCCCGATTTCTCGAGACCAGTTAGTCATAGCATTTACTAGTAATCCGGGAATTTGACATCACGCTCCTACATTCTTATAAAAGTTGAGTCACATTATTTTGTACGTGATGTCACAATCGTTTTAATGTGACTGCACCTCGAGGAATGCGACACTACACTTGTCACATTCGTCGGAACATATTCCTGCATTGCCGGTGAAGGCTCACAATTATTCCACATCCTTCTCTCGTCATACCGGAGTCAACTCACCTTAGGGGCACCGCAGCTGAAGCGGTTTCTTAGATCATTTTCGCTTCAATTTGCAGTTTCGGTCCTAAATTTAAAATCCGGCGGTTGGGCAGGGTACATATGACCATGGGGTGGAGGGGCGGATCAGTGACGAGTTGGTTACAGAGAGCTGCACGGCGCCGTTTTCGACCTGGCCGCGCTGTCCGCCTGACCTACCCGCAGGCTGACCTGTCCGCATGGGAGGCGGTACGGTCGGGGGTCACCCGCACTTTTGGCCGACCGCACCCGTAGCTATCCGCAGCTGACCGCCTACCGGCGCGCGGCCGCGTCGGTGTGTCCGAGACCAGCCGTAACTGAGCGGGCCGCCCTCGGCTGTTGCGTGGGTTTGGCTCGGCGCGACAAGAGCAGTGCTACTGCTGCACCGAACGCGTCAAAGCCAGAGGGAGCGGGGCGAGCGAGCGGCCGGCCAGCTCCGGCTAGTGCTGTCTCTCTTCCACGCATAGCGCGCATGCGAGAGTGACAGAGATGCCCTGTGCCTCTGTCCGGGTGGGCGCCGCCGAGTCCCACCGAGCCTCTCGGCCGTAGGCTGCGTCAGTCAGACAACGGAGGCAAGTGTCATAGGCTGTCCAACGATTCGCATGCCACACACCCTTCCGCCGCTACCCGCGCGGCCAGCGAGGCGGTTACCCGGCGGCTCTCGTGCAGCTCTCTGGTTGGTTACACTGGGGGTTACGTTTGAGTACTTCTCGAAAACTTTCTCGCTACTTTGAGTACGGCTCGAAAGAACACCCTGTATATTTAAGGCTGGGGTACGGTTGGGATAGCTGCGAGGTAGGCTGTGCTAAAATATTTTAAAGTGCACGCATCCTACGAAATTTTTCTATGGCTTCTACGGGGGCACAGCACAGCTGGAGGCCCGCCGCAGGCCTGGTTGTTACTCGTCATTTTCAAACTATTCAGTGCAAATCCGGTGGGAAAACGAT